>CAUYLG010017788.1:0-49157 GCA_963573385.1 Cacajao melanocephalus | reverse complement strand
TCCAGAGGCTGAGGCAGGAGAATAGTTTGAACCCAGGAGGTGGAGGTTGCGGTGAGCTGAGATTGCACCACTGCACTCCAGCCTGGTGACAGAGAAAGACTCCATCTAAAAAAAAAAAAAAAAAGGCATGCCATCTGCAGAGACAATTTAACTTCCTCTCTTCCTATTTGAAAACCCTTTATTTCCTTCTCTTGCCTGATTGCCCTGGCCAGAACTTCCAGTACTATGTTGAATTGGAGTGGTGAGAGAGGGTATCCTTGTCTTGCGTCGGTTTTCAAAGGGAATTCTTCAAGCTTTTGCCCATTCAGTATGATATTGGCTTTGGGTTTGTCATAAATAGCTCTGATCATTTTGAGATATCAATACCAAGTTTATTGAGAATTTTTAACACGAAGCGTTACTGAATTTTATTGAAAGTCTTTTCTGCATCTATTGAGATTCCTCTGTAAACTGGTTATTCTAGTTAGCAGTTCCTATAACCCTTTATCAAGGTTCTTAGCTTCTTTACATTGGGTTAAAACACGCTCCTGCATCTCCGCGGAGTTTGTTATCGCCCACCTTCTGAAGCCTACTTCTGTCAACCCATTCATCTGATCCTCTGCCGTTATGTGTCCTTGCTGGAGAGGTGTTACGATCATTTGGAGGAGAAGAGGCACTCTGGCCTTTTGTGTTTTCAGTGTTTTTTCATTGCTTCTTTCTCATCTTCATGAGTTTGTCTAGTTCCAATCTCTGAGGCTGCTGACCCTTGGATGAGGTTTTTGTGGGGATTACTTTGTTGATGCTGTTGCTGCTTCCTGCTTGCTTGTTTTTCTTTCAACAGGTCCCTCTTCTGCAGGGCTGCTGTTGTTTGCTGGGGGCTCACTTCAGGCTCTATTCCTGTGGTTCACTCCCACGCCCGGAGATGTCACCGAGGAGACTGGAAAACAGCAAAGATGGGTGCCTGTTCTTTCCTCTGGGATCTCTGACCTCAAGGGACATCAACTTGATGCCAGTAGAAATGCTCCTGTATAGGGTGTCTGACAACTCCTGTTGGAGGGGCTCACCCAGTTGGGTGGGACAGGATGCAGGACCCACTTAATGAAACACTTTGTCCCTTGGTGGAGGGGATGTGCTGCCCTAGGGGGAAACCCACTCGTCTGGGCTAATGGATCCCTCAGACTAGCAAGAGGAAAGACTAAGTCTGCCGGGCCACGAAGACTACAGCTACCCCTCCTGCTAGGGGCTCAGGCCCAGGGAGATCAGAGTTCTGTCCCTGAATCCCTGCCTGGAGTTGGAGTTTCTGCAGGAAGTCCCCACCCAGTGAGGAGGGAGGGGTCACGGTCAGGCCTGAAGAGGCAGTATGGCCACAGTCTGCCACAGCCAGTGTGTTGGGTTGTGGGGACTACTTCTTGAGACCAAGCTGTCCAGCCTCCCTGGCTTCAGCAGTGGAAAAGCGCAGCCTGGAGCTATAGAGATGGCACCGCCCTCTCCCACCCTGGGAGCTTGGCGTGTTGGGCAACTAGCAGCCCCAGTGTTGGTTATCGCCCCTCCCTCAAGGAGCTCAGATGGCTTAGACAGCAGACACTGCAGCTGCCTTGATGGCCGCACCTTCCTCCAGGAGTTCAGCTCAGGCAGATTCTAGCTAACTGGCTGCTGAGAATTTGCGCTGGCTCTGTGGCTGGGACCCTTGGCCTCAGTGGCATGGGCTCACTCTTCCAATCCGTGGGTTGCAGAGTTCCATGAAAAAAGCAGTTTCCCAGGCTGGGTAGCACGCTCACTGAGCGACTCCCCTGGCTGGGGGTGGGGGCTCCCCTGTGCCACGTGGCTCTCAGGTGGGCTGCCACCACACTGCTCTTCCTTCTTCTCCACGGGTCATGTCAGCCACCTAGTCAGTCCTGGTGATGGAACCTGGATACCTCAGTTGCTGGTGCAGGATTCGCACACTGTTTTGGTTCTTTTTGATGGGAGACTCCGATCGCGGCTGCTTCTAGTGGGCCATCTTGGCCCTGCTCCTTCTGATTTAATTTTTTAAGTACATATAGGTCTACCCAGATTGTGTCTTTCAAGGAATTGATTCATTTTATCTAAGTTCACAAATTTGTGGGCATAGAATTGTACAAAATATTCCTTTATTGTCCTTTTAATATCCATGGAATTTGTAGTGATGTCTTTTTTTATTTCTGATGTTAATAATTTGTGTACTCTCTCTTTTTTTCTTTTTTATTTATAGCTAGTCTGACCAGAAGTTTATTAATCTTTTCAAAGAAAGAACTTTTGATTTTGTCGATTTTTTTCTATTGATTTTCTGTTTCTAATTTTATTGAGTTCTGCTCTATTTTTTGTCTTTTCTTTCCTACTTAGGAGTAATTTGTTCTTCTTTTAGGAAATTATTGATTTTACAGTTTGCTTCCTTTCTAATCTATGCATCCAATGCTATAAATTTCTCTCTAAGCACTGCTTTCATTGCATCCCACAAATTTCAACAAATTGCTTTCATTTTCAGTTCGTTCAAAATATTTTTAAATTTCTCTCGAGATTTCTTTGATTCCTGTTATTTAGAAGTGTGTTGCTTAAACTCCAAGAATTTTGGAATTTTCCAGACTTTTTTCTGTTTTAATTCCCAGTTTTATTAAGTATATGAGAGCCGACATCATATGATTTCTTTTCTATTAAATTTGTTAAGGTGTGTTTTATGATGCAAAATGTAGTCTATTTTGATGACTGTTCCATGTGAGCTCAAGAATAACGTGTATTGTCCTGCTATTGGAGGAAGTTCTCTAAAGATGTCCATTATACTCCGTTATGGTGTTGCTGAATTCAACTACATAATTACTGATTTTCTGCCTGCTGGATTTGTCCATTTCTGATAGAACATTGTTGAAGTCTCTGATTATGACAGTGGATGCATCAGTTTCTCCTCAGTATTCTATTTGTTTCTGCATCATGCTTTTATGCTCTGTTTTTAGGCACACATGTATTAAAAATGTTTACGCCTTCTTAGAGAACTGATCCCTTTATCATTATGTCATGCCTCACTCTCTGATACTTTTCCTTGTTCTGAAGACCTATTTCTAATCTGTAAGTGTCATTATATTTAAAATAGGCTTCTTGTAGACAACATATGCTCAGATCCTGTTTTTTGATCCATTGTGATAAACTCATTTCATTGGTGAATTTATATAATTGACATTCAAAGTGATTATTGATACAGTTGGATTAATATCTATAATATTTGTTATTGTTTTATATTTATTGTCTTTGTTATTTACTTCTATTTTTGTCCCCTATTCTTTTTCTACCTTTTGCTTTTTTTTCTTTTTTTTTTTTTTTTGAGACAGAGTCTCACTCTGTCACCCAGCCTGGAGTGCAGTGATGTAATCCCAGCTTACTGCAACCTCTGCCTTCCAGGTTCAAGCAATTCTTCTGCCTCAGCCTCCCGAGTAGCTGGCATTACAGGCACCTGCCACCACACCCAGGTAATTTTTGTATTTTTAGTAGAGACAGGGTTTCACCATGTTGGCCAGGCTGGTCTTGAACTCCTAACCTCAGGTGATCTGCCCATCTCAGCCTCCCAAAGTGCTAGAATTACAGGCATGAGCCACTGTGCCCCTGCAGTTTTCATTAAGCATTTCTAAAATAATTTCATTCTGTCATCTTTCTTAGCATACTAGTTACACTTTTTTTATAAAAATTTCTTTAGCAGTTGTTCTAGAATTTGCAATATACATTTATAATTTTTAAATGCAATATATGTTTACAACTTTCAAGTAGCATTGTACCACTTCTCATATAGTGCAAGTACCTTATAATAAGAAAATAATTCTAAGTCCCTTCTGCCATCCCTTGCATCATAACTGTCATTCATTTTGCTTATATTTAAATATATATGTATATTTATTTATATATGTATGTATATACTATATGATTAAATACAATGTACAATGTGCTATTATTATTTTAAATTAATGTTATTTGTTAAGTCAATTGAGAATAAGAAAAACAAAAGTTTGTACTTTATCTTTAATTATTCGGTCTCAAATGCTCTTTCTTTATGCAGAATCCAGTTTCTGACCTGTATCATTTTCCTTCTCTGTAAAGAACTTCTTTTAATATTTCTTGCAAGGCAGGTCTACTGGCAACAAATTCTTTCCATTTTTGTTTGTCTGGAAAAGTCTTTGTGTTTCTTTCATTTTTGAAGGATGATTTTTCAGGTTACAGAATTCTAGGTTGTTGGTTTTTCTCTCTCAACACTTTAAGTATTTCACTTCACTTCCTTATCACTTGCATGATTTCTGAAGAGAAGTCACAGTCAGCTCTTATCTTTGCTCCTCTATAGGTGTAATGTGTTTTCTCCCTTCTGATTTCTTTTAGAATTTTTTCTGAATCTTTGATTTTCTGTAATTCAAATATGATATGCTTGTTGACCTTTTTTTTTTGCGTTTATACTATGTAATTTTCTCTGAACTTCTTAAATCTGTGGTTTGGTGTCTGACATTAATTTTGGGAAGTTCTCAGTCACTGTTACAAATACTTCCCTTCCTGGCGTATTTCTTCTTATTCTAGTATTTTCATTATGTGTATTTATACCTTTCGTAGTTGTCTCACTGTCCTTAAACATTTTTTTCCCTTTTTTTTTCTTTGCTTTTCAGTTAGGGCACTTTCTGTTGAGAGATGCTCCAGCTCGGAGATTCCTTCCTCAACCACGTTCAGTCTGCTCATAAGCCCATAGAAGCATTTTTCATTTCTGTTATGTTTTCTGATCTCCAGCATTTCATTTTAGTTTTTTCTTAGAATATCCATCTCTCTGCTTACATTGCCCATCTGTTCTTGCCTGTTTTCTACTTTATTCATTAATGTCCTTAGCATGTTAATCATAGTTCTAGATTTCTGATCGAATCATTCCATTACCCTGTCACATCTGAGTAAGGTTCTCATGCTTGCTATATCTTCAACGTGTTTTTGTCTTTTAATATGCCTTGTAATTTTTTCTTTGTTTTTTCTAAATACCCAGACTTCAAGAAGATGGAGTTATTTTCTTAATAGCCAGACATGTTGTACTTAAAAAAAGGAACTGATAAAAATAAGCCTTTAGTAATGAGTAGGTAAGGTGGGAGGAGGAGCAGGAAAGTATATTATAGTCCTTTGATTCGATTTCAGTCTTTTAGTGAGCTTGTGCCTCTGGACTATGAATTTCACAAGTGCTTTCCCCTCCCCCCTTACCCTCATTGCCCCCATCCCCCACCCCAATAGATGAGACACGATGGCAGAGTAGGCTGGAGTTGGGGATTTCCCTTTCTCCAGGTGGAAAGCTAGAGGGAGTTGAAGTTGGATACTGTTCAGGAGAAAAAAACAAGGATGTGATCAAAGATTAGTCACCATTTAAACAGAAGACAGGACCTGTCATCCAAGACAATGGAAGAATGATCCCAAAGGCAACTGAGAAGTCATCAGGGCTGCCACTCCCTTCACATATCAGAGCACCAAAGCCCCACTGAGCATGTGGTCACTGCAGGGAGCCCCTGTTAGGGGGTGCTCAGCAGATTCATGGCAGCCTGGCTACCCCTGTGACCTCAGGCTAATAAACTCACCAGTGTGCAATTCTAGCTCTGGGGAACCTCAGACACATGACCCAGGCACAAGCCACCTTGGAGATGGTCACCGCACAGAATGCCAAAGCCATGGGGACCAAGTTGCCAAACCCAGACGTCCAAAAAGCAGGACCCCTGCTCCAGGGGCCTGGAAGGCAAAGCATCAAATTAAAGAAAATTATTCTCACACTTAAAGATTTTGGACTTACTTGGGATTACTCTTTTCTTCTTTTCTATTTCTCCATTTTCGAATGGAAATGTCTATCCTATATCTGTCACATTACTGTATTTTGGAAGCATATGTTTGATTTCACATGTTTATAGGTGGAGAGCAATTTGCCTCAGAATGAAGTGTGTCTTGAGTCTCACTTATATCTTATTTAGACAATATTTAGGTAGAACTTTGGACTTCAGGCTTTTGAGTTGATAACTGGAATAGCTTAAAAGTTTTGGCACTATCGTCATGGAATGAACATATTTTTCATGCAGGAAGAACATAAATTTGGAGGGGTCAGAAGCAGAATGTTGGGCTGAATATTTGTGTCTCCTCAAAATTCATATGTTGAAATCCTAACCACCAAGGTAATGCTATTTGGAGATGGGATGCTTAAGAGGTGATTCTGTTATAAGGGTATAGCCCTCATTAATGAGATTCGTGCTCTTATAAAAGAGTCTCAAGAGAGACCTCTGCTCCTTCCACCGTGTGAGGACATAGAGAGAAAATGGCCATCTATGAACCAGGAAGTGGGCTTTCATGAGACACTGAATCTGCTGTTGCATAATCTTGGACTTCCCAGCCTCTAAAACTATTGGAAATAAATTTCTGTTATTTAGAAGCCACCCAGTCTAGAGTATTTTGTTACAGCAGCCTGAATGGACTAAGACAGATATTTTTCTTCTTCCACAAGGAAAGTTAAAACTTGCTGGAGTTGAGTATTTCTCTTTCCACAAGTCAGTTAGGCTCTGATAAAATCCCAGCAGTGCGGGCTCTGGTAAAATAGTTCCTCTCGAAGGTAGACCTTGTTGAGGAGAACAGGCTACTCTGATATATTTTTAAATCATTACTTTTCTCCTCCCCCTACCAGGAGCATAAGCAGATTTTTCTCCAATATTCATTTTGAGAACCTGATCAGGCTCTTGGAAGAAAAACACAAAAGTGTGACTGGACCCCACCCCCGCACTGGAGTTTTTATCTCTTGGACTTGTCCATACTGAGCCTCCTGCAACTGATCAATTACAATTCAGTTTCCTGACCGTGGTCATGGCTCCTGTGGATGTTCTTGCTCTGGTGAATTGTGATTCTCTGTATCTTCCTGTCTGTCTCTCCAATTCTAAAGGCAGCAATTTGCCCTGTGACATTGTTTCTCTTACAAATTCATGAAGAGTTTTACATTTTTCAGTTTGTTCAGCTTTTTACTTGTTGGCAGGACAGAGTGGCAACTTCCAAACTTCTTACGTGGTAGACTGGAAACTGGAAGTCTCTGAATTGGTTTTAATATGTGTCTTAGTCTATTTGTGCTGCTACAACATGATACCTGAGAAAGGGTAATTTATAAAGAACAGAAATTTATTTCTTGCAGTTCCAGAGGATGAAAAGTTAAAGTTACCAGCATTGAAATCGCCTTTGCAGAATTATAAGTAACGAGAGAAATCTAGAATGACTGACTCCATCTTGCTTCTAACCTCACAGGCTAAATTGTTTTTGCTTATTATAGTGTGGAGCTGAAGATACCTATGCGAGGAATTTTATTTATAGTTATAACTAGTCCCTAGTTATAAAAGTATAAATTTGTTGGTGCTTCTGATTGAACTTACATTCTGTTTTTCTTTAGTATGGGCATTTACAAGCAATAGCTTTTCAAGTTTCACTTATGTTTGCAAATTAAGCAAGGTGGAAGTTGCTTATGAAGCCTAATGGTTTGTGTGCTCAGGAATTCTTCAGGCCTTATATCCACTTTAATTCACTTTCACAATGTTGCCATCAAAGTTTTCTACTTTATAAACTGATCTGGCTGCTGTCACAGAGAAGTTTCAAGTTAAATTGAGGTCAAAAGTCTTTTTTCCTTACAACAAAAAATCATTAAGTGACCAATATCCCTGAAGAACTTAAGGATGTCCTCAACAAAATACTAGTGAAACAAATTCAGCAGCATATCAAAAAGATAATTGACCATGATCAAGTGGGTTTCATACCAGGGATGCAGGGATGGTTTAACATCCACAAGTCAATAAATGAGAAACATCACACAAATAGAATTAAAAACAAAAATCACATGATCATGTCAATAGACACAGAAAAAGCATTTGACAAAATTCAGCATCCATTTACAATTAAAACCCTCAGCAAAATCAGCAAAAAGGGGTATTCCTTAAGGCAACAGAAGCCATATAAAAGAAACCCACAGCCAACATTATACTGAATGAAGAAAAGTTGAAAGCATGCCCCCTGAGAACTGGAACAAGACAAGGATGTCCACTTTCACCACTTCTATTCAGCATAGTACTAGCAGTCCTAGCCAAAGCAATCAGACAAGAGAAAGAAATAAAAGACATCCAAATGGGTAAAGAGGAAGTCAACTGTCACTGTTTGCTGATGACATGATTGTAGACCTAGAAAATCCTAAAGACTCATCCAAAAATCTCCTAGAATTGGTAAATGAATTCACTGAAGTTTCAGTGTACAAAATTAATATACAGAAATCAGTAGTTCTGTTATACAACAGAGACCAAGCTGAGCATCAAATCAAGAACTCAACCTCTTTGACACTAGCTGCACACACACATACCAAAAAAAAAAAAAGGGGAGGTGAAAGACCCTTACAAGGAAAACTACAAAATACTGCTGAAAGAAATCACAGATGACACAAACAAATGGAAACACATCCCATGCTCATGGATGGGTAGAATCAATACTGTGAACATGATCACACTGCCAAAAGCAAGCTACAAATTTAATGCAATTCTCATCAAAATACCACCATCACCCTTCACAGAACGGAAAAAAAGAATTCTAAAATTCATATGAAACCAAAAAAGAGCCCATACAGCCAAAGCAAGACTAAGCAAAAAGACTAACCCAACTTCAAACTATGCTATAAGGTCATAGTCACCAATACAGCATGATACTGATATAAAAATAGGCACATAAACCAATGGAACAGAATAGAGAATCCAGAAATAAAGCCAAATACTTACAGCAAACAAAAGCATAAAGTGGGAAAGGACACCCTATTTAACAAATGGTTCTAGGATAATCAGCAAGCCATTTGTAGAAAAATCAAATTGGATCCTCCTCTCTCACCTTATACAAAATAATATACAAAAATCAACTCAAAATGGATCAAAGACTTAAATCTACAACCCGCAACCATAAAGATTCTAGAAGATAACATCAGAAAAACCCTTCTAGACATTGGCTTAGGCAAAGACCTCGTGACCAAGAACCCAAAAGCAAATGCAGCAAAAACAAAGATAAATAGATGAGATTTAATTAAACTAAAAAGCTTCTGCATAGCAAAAGAAATAATAAACAGAATTTTATTACTATTTATTTATTAGATACTAAGTATTCACCAGAGTAAAAGAAGTCATTATACAAAAAAGATACCTGCACACACATTTATAGCAGCACAATCTGCAATTGCAAAAATATGGAACCATTATTCTGTTTATTATTTCTCTTGGGATGCAGAAGCTTTGTAGTTTCTGCATAGACAACCCAGAGAGTGGGAGAAAATCTTCACAATCTATACATCCAGCAAAGGACTAACATCCAGAATTTCCAAAGAACCCAAACAAATCAACAAGAAAAAAACAATCCCATCAAAAAGTGGGCTAAGGACATGAATAGACAATTCACAAAAGATGATATACAAGCATATGGAAAAATGCTTGTATTGGCCAACAAGCATATGGAAAAATTCTTTTATTGGCCAACAAGCATATAGAAAAATGTTCAACATCACTAATGATCAAGGAAATGCAAATCAAAACTATAATGCATAATACCACCTTACATCCTATAAGAATGCTCATAATCCAAAAATCAAAAATTTATAGATGTTGGCGTGGATGCAGTGAAAAGGGAACACTTTTACACTATTGGTAGGAATGTAAACTAGTACAACCACTATGGAAAACAGTGTGGAGATTCCTTAAAGAACTAAAAGTAGATCTTCCATTTTATCCAGCAATCCCACTACTATCTACCCAGAGTAAAAGAAGTCATTGTACAAAAAAGATACTTGCACACACATTTATAGCAGTACAATCTGTAATTGCAAAAATATGGAACCAGCTCAAATGCCCATCAATCAATGAATAAAGAAAATGTGGTATATATTTTCTTTATATATATACTACTCAGCCATAAAAAGGAATGAAATGGAATACTACTCAGCCATAAAAAGGAATGAAATAATGGCATTCACAGCAACCTGGATGGAATTGGAGACTATTATTCTAAATGAAGTAACTCAGGAATGGAAAATCAAACATCATATGTTGTCACCGATATGTGGGAGCCAAGCTATGAGGACACAAAGGCTTAAGAATGATACATTGGACTTTAGGGACTCAGAGAAGAGGGTGGTGGGTGGCGAGGGATAAGAGACTACATATTGGATACACTGCACACTGCTCAGGTGATGAGTACATCAGAACCTCAGAAATCACCACTAGAGAACTTATTCATGTAACCAAACACCACCTGTTTCCCCAAAACCTACTGAAATAAAAAAAATTAAAAAGTAATGAAAAAATAAGTAAATCAGTGGTGGCAATTTATATGTTTCTATGAACCCATGAAAAATAATTACTATATAATAAAAAATTTATGTTAAAATTAAAATCAGAGAAATATATGGATAAAAATTTAATAATTACATGGCATGAAATCTATCAAGTTGGGTAATTTATTGGTGGAAAAAGGGAATTTAATACTGATAATTCTTAATTCTTATTTCAAAGTTATAATAAAATATAAACAAAATAAATAACATTTATATACGGGAAAAAAGAGACTACCTTGGTATCTGTCAGCTAAAGGCCATTTGACACCTCAGCTCAAAGTATTAAATGCTTTTTTGCAAAGGAGAAGCAGAAATAATGAGCCATTACACATGCGTATAAAAGAAAGTGAAAAACATCCCCTCCTGAATACAAAAAAGGAAAATTGCCTGCATCTCCCTCACAGTTGGGACACAGCTTTAAAATAATTTTCCAGGAAAGTGGTTTATGCTATTCAGGCTACAATTACATTGTTGCTATTGCACCAACACAGACCGACTACAGCTACAAGTCACCTGACATATCACAATTAGACTACTCAGCCCTCAGAGCCCCCATCTCCTTCCATCAGACGCCCATCAGAAAACGTTAATAAATTAGTAACAGACTGAGCTCTTACCACAATTTGAGACCCATTCCTCCCAATCCTGACCCTTTTTCAAAAATAAGAAAGAAGCAAGGATGAGCACTTCCCTTGTTCTCGGTGCTCCTGCTGTGGACTTACTAGACAGTTTTACATTTTAATAGGATTTACAGATTCATAGATCTTTCTCCCCTGAGTCAGCATCAGCCCCTAGGACTGGTTCTTCGCACATACAACATATTTGTTGAATGAACAAATGGAAAAATAAATGGAAAGATTAGAACCAATTTGCATATCTGATAGTCTCCCATATATAATTTTAAAGGAACTACAAATGTAACAAGTTTACAGTTTTTAGGGAGAGTTTGACTTGGAAGAGTTCCCTTACGCCGGGTTGCAAGGACCTTTGCATTTTGTTAAGTCATGACAGGTAGCGTCCAGGAATTAATTTTATAAACTAATTTAGAGATAAAAGAGCAGTAGGAAAGAGTCACACTAAGTAAATGTAGAAGAATCAAATTAGGGTAGAAAAATGAAATCATTTCACAGGGACTTCCTCTAACTAGGTTGGTTTTACCACCTCCTCCAATTCTCTCTGCTAACAGAGAGAGGAACTCACAACTCGGCTGTGCACTCACGTTACCTCACACGGGCATGATGGTCCCGGCATGGACACAGGACCAAAGCCAGAGCAGCAGACTGCATCCCAGCCTCATTCAAATGGGCACTTTCTCCTTGGCCATGTCTGTGAGACTGTTCGGTGAGACGTTCCTGGCAGCTATGCTCTAAGAAGACAGTCCACTTTCACAAAGAAGCAGAGAAATGAACTAGAGAGCTTTGCTCAGTGTTGCCCCTCCACTTCTAGTGAATTGCAAAAATACCATGAATGAGCCCTTGATCAGCTACATAATCTGCAAGGCCCAGTGCACAATGAAATTGGCGGGGGAGTTCCCTTGTCCAAAAGCGGGAAAAACATGCCCTTAAATACTACTAAAACATAACATGTTTTCCTTTCTTCTGCGGTCTTCTGACTCACCAAGTGTTTGTTGTTCCTGTTGTTAATTAGCTCTTGCAGGCTGTGAGGATACTGACCAGCCAGCCCTGAACATCACACTCCTGGGGACAAACCTCAGAGCACCTGAGGCTCTCCATGACAGGGATCTGTGCCCAGGAGTTTCCCCTTCCCACTGTGGACAGGGGGCCCCCAAAAGCTTGCACTTCCCCTCCAGACCTCCAGAGATGCCTAAATGAGAGCTGGGAGACACCTTCCCTCCCTACCAACTCACATCGTGAGAACACATCTCTACTGTAGTTCCCAGCCTGGAACTACCCCAAGGCCATGTATACCTACCCTGACCCTCCTTGTACCTCACCCAGGCCAGCTGGCAGCTGAGGGCCACAGAGGGTGGCTAGGGCTGGAAAGAGGGGTGCCAGATCAAATAGGGACACCCAGCTAAATTTGAATTTCAGATAAACAACATAATTTTTTAGTATATCCCATGCAATATTTGGGATATGTATTTGAAAACTATTTACCGTTTACCTGAAATTCAAATATAATCAGGATCCTATCTTGTTTTTTGCTTTTATTTGTTTTTGCTAAATTAGGCAACCCTAGACCTGGGCACCAGAGGCTGGGGAAGTATCCGGTGGAGAATCCATGCAGCCGGGGCAAGGAGGCCTGTGAGCAGAAGCGCCCAGCCTCTGGTCCACGCTCCTTTGTGCCATCAGACTTCACTTACAAATTCAGAAATAAAATTATTAAGAATGTCAAAATGGCGAGCACAGAGCATTAAACCCCAAGCGCAGGGCTTCTGTGACCTGGACTCCCCACCCCCTCGTACCCTGTCCCCTCCTGCAGCTGCCTGAGTCACACCACATGACACCTCCCCAGTGAGCCATCAGAACTCCTTTCCTGCATAGGCCAAGCTGCTGAGTCAACTTCTGCTACTTGTTCACAAGAGGATTCTGATTCATACACCAAGATTCATATTTGTAAACTGAAAGGCTAAAGTTATGCCTTTACAGAGGCAATGGAACTGGTGAGAGCTACAGTTTCATGAAAAATTTTTATTCTCTGCCTTAGGGGAAATATTTCTTCCTAAGCCACCCGGATTTCTACTGTACACAGAAATACTGAAAACTTCTTACTCAACCTTCTTTCTTTTCCAGTCTCCAAGCAGACTATCACCCTCCTGTCTTGACAATAATAAATGTCATCATTAACTAGACCAAGTTTATTAAATTATATTTGTATTACCTCCTTGAGAATTTTTTCGTGTGATGTAAAGGGCTTCTTCCTAGTCTCATCAGTAACAAAGTATCTCTGACGGCGATTTTCCTATTTTCATTTCTCTGTCAAATCCTAGGGGTACACCCTATTTGTGGTCTACATCATTCTTGCACAAAATTTAGTTTCTGCAACAATGTCATCTACAGGAATTTGCAGGTGGAAAGGCTGCCTCTCCCATAGTTCATCCCTTCAGGAATAACTGATTATGAAGGAAAATACTGGGCTGAACTCATTTATCAACATAAACAACACAGGATGCTAAGTGGAAAATTCTGCCACAAAAAAGGGGGGATTTTTCCCAGTTCATTGTCCAAGGGAATAGCATTATTGACTACTTAATAATTGTCCTTTGATTGCTTATCTCCATTCTTAAGATGGATTTCTAGACCGTTGAAATCAATATACCCCCTCAAGTTTATACGGGAGCTCAATATCACTGACCTTGAGGCTTACTGGTCACATAGCACTAATGACAGATGAGGGGAATTAGGCAGTGGGGAAGGAGAGAAGGGCTCTTCATGTCCTTCATTTAATTCCTTGGGGACTATAGATTGACACTGAAACAAGAAAATAACCAGTAACGTCAGATTAAGTACATTAATAAACTACCTCCAATAAATTTGATAGCTCTATTTTTAAGATTAGCAAAATTTGTGAATAACAAGAAAACGACAGATGTTCTCATTTGAAAGTTCAATAGTGTATCAAATATAACAACTATACAAAATGTACTTGCAAAATCATGACATTAATTAATCAATTAATCATAGAAAGATACTGAAATGATCACGCCTATACCACTGAAAACAACTGGATGACTTATTAATTTGGAGAAGAAAATTAGTTGTGTTTTTTGATACGCTATTTCTGGATCATCGTTTAGGTTTTTTATTAGAGGACATTTATACCATCCACCTCACCTTTCTCAAAAGATCATTGGTCTATATTATTCATCTATTCTTCAATCTGGCTAGACCGTTTCATCAACTAACATTTTCCCTTGATTTTCAGTGGCACTCCACTTAGGAGGGATGGTTAACAAGTTGCTGGACAAGTCCATCTGTACTTTAAAAGGAGAAAAAAACCTGTGTCTTAGCTCAGACTGCTGTAATAAAATACCATAGACCGGGTAGTCTAAACCAGGGGTCCCCAACCCTGGTGTCCTGTATCGGTTCATGGCCTATTAGGAACTGGGCCGCACAGCAGGAGGTGAGCAACAGGCAAGTGGGCATTACCGCCTGAGCTCTGCCTCCTATCAGACCAGCAGCAGCATTAGATTCTCATAGGAGCACGATCCCTGTTGTGAACTGTGCAGGCCAGGTATCTCGGTTGTGCACTCCTTATAAGAATCTAATGGCTGATGATCTGTCACTGTCTCCCATCACCTCCAGATGGGCCAATCTAGTTACAGAAAAATGAGCTCAGGGCTCCCACTGATTCTACATTATGGTGAGTTGTATAGTTATTTCATTATATATTACAGTGCAATAATAATAGAAATAAAGTGCACAATACATGTCATGTGCTTGAATCATCCTGAAGCCACCCCCCAGCCCCCCAGCCCCCATAGTCCATGGAAAAATTGTCTTCCACAGAAACAGTCGCTGTGTCAAAAAGGTTGAGGACCGCTGGTTTAAACAACAGACATTAACTTGTCATGGCTCTGGAGGCTGGGAAGTCCAAAGTTCAAGATCAAGGGCCAGCCAGTTTGGTCTTTGATGAGAACCCTCTTCCTTGTTTGCTCACAGCCGCCATCAAATTCTATCCTCAAATGCGGGAGAGAAAAAAAGCTATTAGGTTGGTGCAAAAGTAATTGCTGTTTCAAATCTTGAATTTTATTTTTTTATTTTTATCTATTTATTTATTTGAAACACAGTCTCATTCTGTCACCCAAGCTGGAGTGTGGTGGTATAATCTTGGCTCACTGCAACCTCTACCTGCTGGGTTCAAGTGATTTCCCTGCCTCAGCCTCCTGAGTAGCTGGAACTACCCATGCCTGCCATCATACCTGGCTAATTTTTATATTTTTAGTAGAGGTGGGGTTTCACCATGTTGGCCTGGCTGGTCTCAAACTCCTGACCTCAAGTGATCCCTGCACCTCGGCCTCCCAAAGTGCTGGGATTACAGGCATGAACAACCATACCCAGCCTAGACCCTGAATTTTAAATCATTATAGCTAGGCTCAAATATATCTTTATTAAATAAAATAGGAATCGTTACAATCAATACATTTCTGCCAACGAGAAATAAGTTTGTTTATTCCCATAGCATAAAAATCATGCTTCCTGATTCAACAAACTCTTGGAAAGCATTTTCTTCATCCTCCTGATTGTGGAACCATTTTCCCTGCAAAAAGTTGTCAAGATGGTAGTTGGTTGGCAAGAAGTCAGGTGAATATGACAGGCGAGGCAAAACTTCGTAGCCCAGTGTGTTCAACTTTTGAAGCATCGGTTGTGTGGCCTGTGGTCGGGCGTGGTCGTGGAGAAGAATTGGGCCCTTTCTGTTGACCAATGCCGGCTGCAGGTGTTGCAGTTTTGATGCATCTCATCAATTTGCTGAGCATACTTCTTAGATGTAATGGTTTTGCCAGGATTCAAAAAGCTGCAGTAGATCAGACTGGCAGCAGGCCACCAAACAGTGCAAGTTGTTTTGGTGCAAGTTTGGGTTTGGGAAGTGCTTTGGAGCTTTTTCTTGGCCCAGCCACTGAGCTGGTCATCATGCTGTTTTTGAATAAAATCCACTTTTCATCATATATCATAGTCTGATTGAGAAATGATTCGTTGTTGCATAGAGTAAGAGAAGACAACACCTGAAAATTATGATTTTTGAAAAAGTTTTCACTCAGTTCCTGAGGCACCCACTTATTGAGCTTCGTCATCTTTCCAATTTGCTTCGAATGCCGAACCACCATAGAATGGGCGACGTTGAGCTCTTCAACAACTTCTGTAGTTGTAAGAGTATCAGCTTCAGTGATTGCTCCCTATTGGTCATCGTCAGGTTCCAACGGCCACTAAGCTCCTCATCTTCAAGACTCTCGTCTCCTCTGCAAAACTGCTTGAACCATCACTGCGCTGTATGTTCATTAGCAGTTCCTGGGCCAAATGTGTTGCTGATGTTGCAAGTTGTCTCTGTTGCTTTACGACCCATTTTGCACTCCAATAAGAAAATCGCTCAAATTTGCTTCTCTAACATCAATTCCATGGTCTAAAATAAATATAAAATAAACAGCAAGTAATGAGTCATTAGCAAAAAAAAAAATGAAGTGATAAATGCACATTAAAATGATGTATAACATAACCACTGTTATTAAAGAGTGTATTCCAACAGCAAATAGCAAATTTCAACAATGCAATTACAGTTGCACCAACCTAATAGCTTTCTTCCTCTTATAAGAAGTGACTTTACCTAAACTTGATTGCTTCCCAAAGGCCCCACCTTCTAATACCAGCACATTAGGAGTTACGGCTTCAACATATAAATTTTGAGGGATTACAAACAGTCCATAACAACCTACAAGACGATGGAATTGGACAGTAATTAAAATGTGCAGGCATAAATCACAATGCATGAGAAGTAAATCATCGATTAATTTAAAAACTCATTTAAAAGTTGAACAATCTGGGCCAGGCATGGTGGCTCACGCCTGTAGTCCCAGCACTTTGGAAGGTGGACACGGGCAGATCATAAGGTCAGGAGTTCGAGACCAATCTGGCCAACGTGGTGAAACCCCATCTCTACTAAAAATACAAAAATTAACTGGGTGTGGTGGCCGGTGCCTGTAATCCCAGCTACTTGGGAGGCTGAGGTAGGAGATTTGTTTGAACCCAGGAGGCAGAGGTTGCAGTGAGCTGAGATTGCACCATTACACTTCAGCCTGGGCAACAGGGCAAGACTGCATCTCAAAAAAAAAAAAAAAAAAAAAAAAAGAAGTTGATTGATTTATAGAAGTCATTAAGATGAATGCATTATATTGGAAAATGTTAAGGATTATTCAGCATGGGGGAGGTTGTCTAATAGGTAAATGATAATAAAAAAACAAAGATGTAGGTTCCAGGCACATCATTAAATCCTCCCAAAAATTGTTTGAAATGCTTTTGGATAGTTATTCTTTCATTTAGAGTCTCACCGATTTTAGAAAATAATTCTATATAGTTATAGTGGTTGTTTAATTAGGGACCATTGTCATTTGAAAAAATTAGTGAAAAATGTGTTATATTACAAGGAACCTATGCAAATTCAAAGGTCTAAATGGAAGGAAGAAACTATTCAAACTAAGTAATAGTTAAAAGTTCTTAAATCAATATGAGCAGCAATACATTGGGTAACACAAGACACAGGATTTCTCTGACTATAGAATTTTTGAAACCCCTGGATAAAACCCATGTAGAAATGATTTCTCCAGAATTATGTAGTGAATTTCAATCAATCTAACGCCTGTCTTCTTTGTTTTAGATCCTGAATATCCCATGTGCTTATCATGGTTAAGCCATTACTTCCAAATTATCAGCATCAAAGGAAGATTGGGCACAGAATCCTTCTAATTTATTCTTTAGAAAAAAAAGGAAAGTCTAAAAGTAATTATTATGTTGTTTCTATATCCAAAAAGCAGTTTTTCCTTTCTCATAAGTGGTTCTTGGGTTTCTTTCAAATTTTGTCTGTATTTTCCAGCCATTTATAAGAAAGGCTCAGAATGCTTATGTAACTAGGTATCTTAATCATCCCAAGTCAGTAAATACGAACTTTGAATATACACTATTCTCATTTTCTGTATATCAGAGAACTCTGTTCTTGGCTTGGGTATTTCACTGAGAGTCTAAAAGTAAGTTATTTTTTAGATTGTTTTCTTTCCTATGATTGCAACTGGTGTTTTCAAACACCAACTCTGGGAAGCGGGGGCCAAGCCAAATGTATTGGATCTAGAAAAAATAAAAAATACTCATTTCCTTCTATTCCGATATTATGGAACAAAATTATATTTGCCACATGTATAATCAACTTCTACTTAAAATAAACATCTAATTCCATAAACCAACTTGATTGAATCTGTGTTCTTTGCAACCAAAATACTCCAAATAAAGCACACTCTTTTTTCAAAATGTCAGACTGCCCCTTCTTATCCTGTGATCACATTGACAATTCTACCCACAGGTTTGTGATGAGTTCAGGAGCAAAGCTTCTAGTTAGCGCTAAACAACTTTCCAACAGCAGGTGGAGCATTCACCTTAAAGATAAAAGAAGCACACTGGGAGGAAGGATGCTGACAGGGCCGTATAGAAATGCTGTTTTCTCCTCTTATCCAGCACGTTCCATTTCCAGTGCTATTCTAGTTGTTAAAGGAAAAATTAAACTCACTTATTCCTGTGATTCTACATTCCTAAGCTTTGCTCCATGAGCTTAGTCTAAGGAAAAATGACAGAGAACATCAACTGTAAGTGAGACGTGTAGAACAGCCTGGTACACACTGAGATGAGCTACAGATGGTGACTATGCTCTGCGTGGTTTCAGTAACAAAAACAGAAACCATACAGAATGTGGTCACCATCTATGGCTGCTGTAACAAATTACCACACCCTTGGCTTCAAACTGCATTAACTTATTCTTTTACAGTTCTGGAGGTTAGAAACCTAAAATAAATCTTCAGGAACGAAAATCAAGGTATGGGCAGGACTGGTTCCTTCTGGGGAGTCCAGGGGAGAATCTGTTTTGACTCTTCCAGCTTTGGGAAGCCATCTGCACTCCTTGGCTCAGCTCATGGCCTTCTTTGCATCTTCCCGACCGCTTACCTCCATCAGTGTGTATCTCTGCTACCTACTCTGGTCTCCTGCTTCCCTCCTATAAAGACCTTTGTGATTACATTGGGCCGATCTGAAGAATCTAGGGCCATCTCCCCACCTCAAAATCCTTAACCACGTCTGCAAAGTCCCTTTTGCCATATAAGGCAGTATATTCACAGGTTCTGGGGATTAAAACATGGACATCCTTGGGGGCCCATTATTCAGCCTACTTGGGTTTCCAATACCCAATCTAGTATAGACACAATTGAATAAAATGAAATAATTTTACCTAGCTTCATGAGTGTAGGGAAGTAAAGCTAGCCCAACAATTTTACATCATGGATAAGGAACTTGTCCTACCTGTGTTCTGTGATGAAAATTCTACGTAAATGTATTGCACTTTTATCCCCAAGCATGGCTACTGGAACAATTTTACAGACTTTCTTCTTAGCCCCGAATGAAGAAATATATGACAGGTACAAAATACAGATTCTCACAGAACCTAGGCTTAGGAGAATGAGTAGCTGGACGACAATGACTCAAGATGATTAAAATATTTCAAATGAGTCCCCAAGTCCCTCAAATATGTCCACTGCATATAAGATATACTGGTAGCTGTCAAACTAGACACGTCAGCAGCTTCTAGAAACAAAATAGTTGATAAAAACTAAAACTAAAGAGGGTTCATCTCCAGTTGTTGCCCACAGTGGTTTTTGTCATCCCTGACTTCTCTAAATAAGTAAAAACATTGCCCTAGATACTTTTCATTATTACGGGCATTATTTTCGTTACAATGAATATGTACTCAGTTATTTCATTATTTTCATTATAATGAATATTTACTCAGCTACCTTATCCTGTTGGAAAAACTATGACTTCTGAAAATTCAGGAAAACTAGAATCTCTTTAGCGTTTCCTCTGTACAAGTCCCCGTGCCCAGACAGGTGCCATGGGGAATATGAAGATGAATGGGGATTGTCCAGAGGCTCACAGTCTTGTGGAAGAGACAAATGCGAAACAAAAAAAATCCAAGCAAATCTAATGCAAGGTTCCTGTGATCTCAGCATAACAAAGATATTAACAAATGCAACAAGAAGGCTGGAAGAAAATTAATGACTGGGGAATCTGGGATATACTATTAGAAGAGTTATATTTTGTGCAAGGCCTTGGGGCTAAGAAATATACTTAAAAGAGGAGTCTAATTTTGACAGATGGAAAAGATATGGACTTTAGAGGTTCACCAACATGATAAACCATAAAAAATCAGTTTCTTTTTAGCAGCACGGATATTTTTAAAGTATAACCCGATGTTTCTTATTTACAAACCAGGATAATGACTTTCTTTCCAAAAGATTCTGCTTGCTTAATTGCCAAGAAACGGATAAGCAATACCCTTTGGTTGATTGAAAACAGTGGTTTCTTTTCTTTTCTTCCCCCTTCAGGACCTTTTGTTCAAATCAAATTCTATTCGAATGCCAAAAGCCTCCTTCTGGTGCCTGCCCCGCACCCCCCTCTCCTCACTGCAACTCCCAAAGGAGCTCCCCGAAGCAGTTTGAAAACTCTGAATATAAATAAAAACGTACTGCACAGCTCGATGCTCAGACACAAACACTGACATCGCCTTGCTTGTGGATAGAAACATTCCCCAGAGCTCACACCTGGAGTGCGTTTCTGAAAACAGCATGTGTCACAGAAGGTAGCAAATGTGGCATCACTGTTTCAGCAAAAAGGAGCTCTTCCTGGAATGTGCATCTTACAGTCTAATGAGTTATTTGCTCTTGGGACTGAATTTTGAGATAATCAGGCGTAGCGCGGCCTCCTTCCATCCCACGTTGATCAGTCAGGGTTGGCCGGCATGAATCGCTTGGAACGCAGGTCAGAGAGGAAAGCAGTGTTTTCCCTTTCAGAGTGTCCCATCAGAATCAAGCGGCCCTCGCGGCTTCTGACAGAGGAACTGTTGAAAGTTCAAAAGAAATGCAGCCAATGGCAGCCATTGTAGAGAAGCGGATATTAAACATCTCTGTCAGAGCACACTAATGGAATTAGAGGCAATTTCAAGAAGATTAAGCGCATGTCTTGCAGCTACAAAGATACCTTGGAAAAATAAATGCCTGAACTGCCTTCTTGGGCCTTCACGCGAGTGAGCAGAACCCTAAGCAAATGCCATTCAATCTGTTTCAGCTGTCCAGAGCTCTGTGACACGAGTCCTTTGTACCACTGACAAAAAAAAAAAAAAAAAACATGTCAAAAACAGTGAGGCTGCAAGGAATAGTTTGTGCTTACTTTTTCTCCTCTAAAAATACCTGAGTTCATATCCATGGAGAATTTCCTGTGCATGGAGAGCTCTTTAGTTACAACTTTCATAGATGAATTTCTCCAAGGTCTTCCCCCAGTCTCATGGCATGCGTGGCCGTTCTCCGCCCCATGTTCCCTGCGTTCTCCCCTCACTCCTGCCTCCAGAGAAGACACAGTTCTCCTATATTCTTCCTCCTCTGTTTCATTTCCTTTTGCCACCTCCAGAGCCTTTGGCATCAAATTACTCTTTTGTGCCTCTCTGATGCTTTCCTCTAACTATGTAAGACCTTTTAGTCTTTCTTATTCCTTAAAAGTTCCCCTCATGTCATTGACTTCTCCACTGCGGCCACCCCACCCAACAGCCATCCCCCTTTCCCTCTCAGTCCCTTCTTTCTCCTCACCAATGACCTCCTAGTCCTCAAATCCAGTTGCCTCTCAGTGCACACGCTCCTTGAGCTCTGAACAAGTCGACTCAGCTGATATCGACCTCTTCTCTCTTAGATTGGAGATGCATCATTCTCCTGGTTCTCACTTTTACCTCAGAGAGCCTGGTCTCTGTACCGCTTCTCACTCTCCTCCTACACCCTGAATGTAGATATTTCCAAGATGTCTCTCCTCAGATATTTCTTCTTAAAAAATAATCTATCTAGGCCGTGCGCGGTGGCTCACACCTGTAATCCTAGCACTTTGGGAGGCTGAGGTGGGTGGATCACCTGAGGTCAGGAGTTCAAGACCAGCCCGGCCATCATGGTGAAACCCCATCTTTTAAAAAATAAAAATAATAATCTAGTACTACACAAAAGAAAAGAAATCATTATATTTAAAAGACACCTGCACTCATATGTTTATTGCAACACTATTCACAATAACAAAATCATGGAACCCACCCATGTGTCCATCAGTGGTTGACTGGATAAAGAAAATCTGGTACATATACCTTGTGGAATACTCCCCAGCCTTAAAAAATTGAATCATATGTGGAGTCCATTATCTTAAGTGGACTAACTCAGAAACAGAAAACCAAATACCACGTGTTCTCACTTATGAGTGGGAGCTAAACAGTGGGCACACATGGACGTAAAGATGGAAATAAGAGTCCAGGCACAGTGGCTCACACCTGTAATCCCAGCACTTTGGGAGGCCAAGGCCAGGAGTTTGAGCCCATTCTGGCCAACATGGTGGAACCCTGTCTTTACTAAAAATACAAAAATTAGCTGGGCGTGTTGGTGTGTGCCTGTAATCCCAGCTACTCGGGAGGCTGAGGCACGAGAATTGCTTGAACCCTGGAAGCGGAAGTTGCAGTGAGCCGAGATTGCTCCACTGCACTCCAGTCTGGCGATAGAGCTAGACTCCGTCTCAAAAAAAAAAAAAAAAAGACGACATAATAGACACTGGGAACTCTAAAAGTAGGGAAGCGGGGAGAAGGATGAGGGTCCAAAAAATTACCTGTTGAGTATAATGCTCCAAATACAAATGCTTCCAAACACAAATAATATTTGGGGTAATTAATGGATATACAAGAAGGCCCACCAGGTTGCAATATACTTATGTAACAAACATGTATATGTACCTCCTGAATGTAGAAGATTAAATTTTAAAGATAATTTAAATTATGACTGGGCTATCTCCAAGACAGACCCAAGGAATGATTGGTTTTGGTTGGACAAGGTGCTCTGAGCTTGCCACAAGAGCTGGGGTGTGAGGGCAGGGAAGAGAAGACAGGCTTCCCTGTTCAGTGCTCCACTTACCCCTCAGACTTGCCCTCCTGGTCCTTCCCCATTTCTTCAGTGCTTTGTTTTAAAATATTTTATTCAGTATAATTTATTATTTTCAGAAGAAATCTTGGACTGAGTAACCTAGCCTGCTGTTACTGGAAATAAAATTTCACTTAGAGCACTTATCAATTTAAAATTAGTTTTATATAAATTTACAAAAAAAAAACACCAAAACAACCCTATTAAAAAGTGGGCAAAGGACCTGAACAGACACTTCTCAAAAGAAGACATTCATGCAACCAACAAACATATGAAAAAAACTCGACATCACTGATCATTAGAGAAATGCAAATCAAAACTACAATGAGATACCATCTCACACCAGTCAGAATGGCGATTATTAAAAAGTCCAGAAACAACAGATGCTGGCAAGGTTGTAGAGAAAAAGGGATGCTTTTACACTGTTGGTGGGAGTATAAATTAGTTCAACCATTGTAGAAGACAGCATGGTGATTCCTCAAAGACCTAGAGGAGCAACTACCATTTGACCCAGCAATCTCATTACTGGGTATATATCCAAAGGAAGAGAAATCATTCTATTATAAAGATGCACGAATGTGTATGCTCACTGCAGCACTATTCACAATAGCAAAGACATGGAATCATCTCATATGTTCATCCATGATAGACTGGATAAAGAAAATGTGGTATATATACACCATGGAATACTATGCAGCCATAAAAAAGAATGAGATCATGTCCTTTGCAGAGACATAGATGAAGCCAGAAGCCATTATCCTCAACCAACTAACACAGAACAGAAACCAAATCCCACTAGTTCTCACTTATAAATGGGATCCGAATGATGAGAACACATGGACACATGGCGGGGAGCAAGACACACTGAGGCCTGTCAGTGGGGAGTGGGGTGGAGGGACAGCATCAGGAAGAATAGCTAAGGGATGTTGGGCTTAATATCTAGGTGATAGGTTGATTTGTGCAGCAAACCAACGTGGCACATGTTTACCTATGTAACAAACCTACACATACTGCACATGTACCCCAGAACTTAAAATAGAAGTTGAAAAAAATTAGTTTTACAATTATTGATTTATGGGTCATCTTTTTCATTAATTTGAAGACGGGGGTCATATTCTCTTTAACTTAGCACTTTCCATAGTATCTGAAATAAAATATTGCACATGCTAGGTGCTCAGTGAATAACAGTCTAAGTAAAGAACAAACGACTGTGACTTTCACTCTAGTTTGGAATACAGCTCTAGTCCAGGTGACCTGAAGAAATGTTTACATTCACCAAAACAGCAGCAAATTCAACCATAACCAAAAGCATATCATCGTTTGGACTCTGACTGAACTAGCCACGCTCTGCATCAGATAAAGCAACATAGCATTTGGATTTTAAAAAGTGACTGAAATTGCACAGCATTTATAGGGGAAAACCTCATAAACTTTGGAAAAATAAGGACCACTTTCAACCCACCTGCTTTCAAGACATGCCCTTTGCATGGAGGGTGCTCCCCTAGGCAGGGTCTCCGCCTCTGTGGCTGAGACCTTATTAGATTGCCAGGGTTTCCACAATAAAAGCCACAAACTGAGTGGTTTAAACAACAAAAATAGACTGTCTCCCAGTTCTGGAGGCCGGAAGTCTGAGATCAGGGTGTCATTAGGGTGGTTCCTGTGGAGGGCAGGGAGGGAGATCTGTTCCCCACCTGGCTCCTGGTTCTCTGGTGGTCTCTGAGACTCTTTGGTGTTTCTTGGCTTATAGAAGCATCACCCTGATTCCTGCCCTCATCTCCACGGGGCGTCCTGCCTATGTGTGCATGTGTCTGTCTCTGAATTTCCCCTTCTTATAAGGACACAAGTGTTATTAGAATCAGGGCCCACCCTCCTCTCGTATGACCTCGTCTTAACAATTACCTTGGCAACAACGCTATTTCCAAATAAAGTCACATTCTGAGGTGTTGGGGGATAGGACTTCAGCACATGCCTTTTGTGAGGAGGATATAATTCAACCCATAAAGACACCTGCAATGTCTACAGAAGACTTTTTAAAATCCATCTCAAGTCTGGCACTTGAAACCTTTTCTTTTTTCAACTACAAGATTCACATGCACATGCGCTTAAAACCAATAGTGGTTGGGCTCAGAGAGAGAGAGTTGTAGTGTTTATGGGAGTCCCAGTCTACTGAGCCCATACTGAGATAACACATGGTCCTCAGACCTGCAGGCCCTCCACATTCTTGGCTCACCAGAATAAGCTTCTAGGGACCATTCCCACTTTTTCACTCCTTCAGCGACACTAGGAACCATATTTCCTCTCCTTATAGCCAAAAAAAAAAAAATTAGGACCCAATTCAGTTGCATCATATCGAAAACTGACACACTGCTATACAGAACAGCACGTTTTTGTAAACTGGACTGCTCAGTGAGAGGCACAAAGAAAGGCATGTTGCCGTGTTCGCTGCGGTCACTGGGTACAGGATGCCAGGTCCAAAGGCAAGAGGAACCCACGATCCAGGCAACAATGATTTCTCTCCTTGCCTTAATAGCTAACTGGAAAGGAGGTACATTCTGCAGAAGACTGACCACTGTGTCCAGGCAAACAGCAAGCACTTTGGAAACTTGGTTTTTGCTGTGAGATTATTTTGGTTTGAACTGTGTGATTCAGTTATCTCCAAGTCTGAGCACGGCTGGATGAGACAACCACTGGCATCCAGACCTATATATACCACTAAGAAAACGCAGATGGGCAACTGACACACAGTGAAGCCTCGGAACCAAGCTCCAAACCCTTCTGAGGGTGGCATCTCCAAGGCTTTCCTGTTGGATGCACTATGACAGCGAAAGGCCTGTCACAACCTGGCCCTCATTCACCTGATTCTCTGCTCCTGCCCCCATATTCTCCTCTGCAAAACTCATCCCATCCCTGACCAGGACCTGCACTTTGATACGCTTTTGCCCCAGCTCTTCACGCCCTGGAAGGCCTTCCACTCTTCTCCCAGCACCTCCACTGCTCTGTCTGCCTAATGTTCCAGACTTATCCTAAGGACAATCTTTCAAATTCCTCCTAGGTAGATGCTTCTCCAACCCTCTTGCGCAAACACGCTGTTTTTCCTTTGAAGTCCAAGTAATTTGTCGACATGGATCATGGTACATAATTGCTCACAGCTTGATCTCATTAGACAGACTGTGAACACTCAGTAATATTTGAACAGAACTGGACAACCAGACAAGACGAATCCATTCTTCCAACGACCTTACTTTGCACAGACTGCCGAGGAAAATTCCAAGGGCTGGTTCCAGTCTCTGCAACCCTAAATGAATTTGCAACCCAACTATAAGGCGAGGGCATCACATCACTGAGCTCACTAGCATGCTACAACCTTTGCTGTGCAGCACTTGTACTTTTTTGTAAAAGGTCCTATCTTGCTTTGTGCAGAGAACCAGTCTACCTGTGATTATTTTATAACTGAAGGCACCATTTTAATAACATACTGAATATCTCTTTTTTGCAGACATTTCTACATAGGCAGGTACTTGTTTGCTCCTCAAATCCTTTTCAGAAAGAAGCGTGCTGACATTTCTCACTCATCAGCTGCAATTGTTTTTAAGTATTCACTCACTGTATTTACAAGTTTGCAGCTGCAGTAAAACCTGCATGCTTTGGGATTTTTCAGATTGCTTCCCATACTTAATCATTGCACAAGATGTAAAAGTGGCACCTGGTTTTAGAATTGTACATATCTTAGTGAATGTGATTGTAGGAACAAGGAAAAAATATATTTAGGCTTAGTGGAAGTACCTAGATGATATCATTCCCTTAGATAAAACTGTTCTTAATACAGAGATGAACATTTCTCTGAGGTCTAAGAAATCTTACAAGGTCTCTGTGCCAGGGAACGTTCTTCTCTTCTCCCCAGAAGCACCTTCCTGGAGAGATAGATGCAGACAGAGGGCTGGCGTGGGAGGCTGCAGACTGGGGTGTTAGTACCAGCCCATAGCAGCAACGGCATGATGTAGAGACCACACTGAATCTGGGTCTAAAATTCCTTGTAAACAAACCAGGAGTTTCACTTGACAGCCATAAAGTTATGTGACAGGATCTGTTAGAAGGTGCCTAAATGGGTCGGGGGCGGTGACTCACGCCTGTAATCCCAGCACTTTGGGAGGCTGAGGTGGGTGGATCATGAGGTCAAAAGATCAAAACCATCCTGGCCAACATGATGAAACCCCGTCTCTACTAAAAATACAAAAATTAGCTGGGCATGGTGGCGTGTGCCTGTAGTCCCAGCTCCTCAGAGACTGAGGCAGGAGAATCGTTTGAACCTGGGAGGCAGAGGTTGCAGTGAGCCACGATCGAGCCACTGCACTCCAGTCTGGTGACGAAGTGATACTGCGTCTCAAAAAAAAAGGAAAAAATTGCCTAAATGTTGTTTGGAAAACTGGAAGCAATACTTGAAAGCAATAAGAGGAAGAAAGACCGTGACTGAGTTTTCTAAACCTTAGTCATTCTAAACCTTTATCACGAAAATTGAAACGTATATTACATTTACTGTTTCCACCCTTTATATGAGAAATTGTCTTATTAATGAAGACATGAAACATCAGTCTTACTGTCACTGACAGCTTTTCTATAGCACCGGTTTACATTTTATGTTGTGATATTGTAGTAAATCATTAAAGTTTGGGAAGCGAAAAGCATAAAACCTTAATATAGTTATACTTGCATTTTTTCATTTATTCACTAAGAGACTTAACATGGCAGGAAAAAGTTTTGCTTTGATTTTGATACTATAGAAACTTTTGCTTTTTGCTGTATAAATTTGTGGGCGTTTTTAAATCTTGTTTCAATGACAGGTATTCAGTAGAGGTGGAACTTTAGACCTCTCTTTAGCTGAGGAAAAGGCCCTTTTTGACTCTGTTTAGCAGTGTCACTGACATTGTCTTTCAGGGGCTCATTCAGCTGACAGGGACCAAGGACATTTACAACAGTGAGGCCTGCACAGGTAATTTTTCCTGTGAACTCTAAGGGAGTGAGGACAGCTATTTTTGTCCCCAGATATGTTAAAGTTGCGGTTAGAAAGGAGATGGCAGCTCACTGCTGAATGAGATGATGGAATGACTGGTGATAATGATGAATCCCCACCTCCCTGGCTTTATTCCTTAGCAGCATTCAACTCTCCTGTTGTGTTCCTAAATTTTGTTGGCAAACATTTTCCAGGTTGTAGGACCAATATAAAGATATTTTCGTCTTTTATAAAAGTAGACTACAGGAGATTTCTGTAAAATAAGAGTGTATTTAAGTTTCTCCATGAAAATCCTGTGATTAAAATTACTTATTAATATGCTCTTGATCTCAAATTTAATTAGCTCTGAATGAGCTAAGCTTAGGTGTTCCAAATGAAAACTCGAATCTCCTTTCACAGTTCCTATACATTTCCACAGCTCTTTATGAATGTCTCAGGTGCATGGCTGTGCTATACACATCTCAGGTGACACAGCTGTGTTATACACGCCACAGGTGGTACATGGCTGTATTTATACACACCTCAGGTGCATGACTGTGCTATACACATCTCAGGTGACACAGAGCGTTATACATACCTCAGGTGACATGGCTGTGTTTATACACACACAGTGCTATACACACCTCAGGTGACACAACTGTGCTATACACACCTCAGGTAACACAGCTGTGTCATATACATCACAGGTGGCACATGGCTGTGTTTATACAGGTGACACAACTGTTTTATATACACACCTCAGGTGCATGGCTGTGTTATACACACCTCAGGTGTCTGGCTGTATTCATACACATTTCAGGTGACATAATTGTGTTATACACACCTCAGGTGTCTGGCTATATTCATACACATCTCAGGTGACATAATTGTGTTATACACACCTCAGGTGACATGGCTGTATCTCAGGTGACATGGCTGTGTTGTACACACCTCAAGTGACATGGCTGTATTCCAGGTGACATGGCTGTACCTCAGATGACATGGCTGTTTTATGTACACCTCAGGTGATAGAACAGTACCTTACGTGACATGGCTATGTTATACACACACCTCAGGTGACACGGCTGTACCTCAGGTGACATGGCTGTGTTATACACACCTCAGGTGACACGGCTGTGCCTCACGTGGCATGGCTGTGTTATACACACCTCAGGTGACATGGCTGTACCTCACGTGGCATGGCTGTGTTATACACACCTCAGGTGACATGGTTGTACCTCAGGTGACATGGCTGTACCTCAGGTGACATGGCTGCGTTACACACACCTCAAGTGACATGGCTGTACCTCAGGTGACATGGCTGTACCTCACGTGGCGTGGCTGTGTTATACATGGCTTGGATGGGTTCACCTTGACCTTGCTGACACACAGCAAAGGAGAACCAAAGGAGCTGGCAAAAGTCAGGGCAAATGTAAAATAAAAAACTATCCTTCATAAAAAAAAAAAAGCTATTTATGTTTCACAAGTTATTCAGCAGACAATGCTTAACATTACAGTAGAGTCATTATGGGACATTTTCTCTGCAGGACTCTGAGCACTGAACACTCCTGGCAGGTTTCTGAGGCCAGATTGCCTGTGTTCAAATCCTGACCCTACCACTTACTGTCTGAGCAAACGTGGGCTAGTTCATTATTGTCTCTGTGTCTTCTTTCATCATCAGTTAATGTGGATATAAGTAATTCCGACCTCACAGGATGTTACGGACCTGAGAGGACACAAGCCCTCACTCCCAGTACCTTGGAATGTGACTGCATTTGGAGACAGGGCGTTTACAGAGGCGATGAGGTTAAAATGAGGCCATTAAGATGGGCCCTGATCCAATACGACAGGTGTCCGTAGAAGAGCAGAGATTAGGCTGCATTGAGGGACACCAGGGGTGTGCACACACACACACACACAAGGCCATCTGAGGACACAGGAAGAAGGCGGCATCTGCAAGCCAAGGAGAGAGGCCTCCGGAGAAACCAGTCCTGCTGGTTTCATGGTCTAGGACTTCCAGCCTCCAGAACTATGAGAAATACATTTCTACTGTTTAAGCCACCCAATCTGTGATATTATTCTATGATACAGGGTTATCCTGAGGTTAAAAAGGGTTCATGAGTTTCATCATTACTACATTTGTAGGATTTGTTTCCTTGTCCATGTCTTAAATTTGTCATGAAGATCTGGTAAAAGTCTAATTATATTATCCTACTTTACCAATAGCGAGCCATTTGCCATCTCTGCTAGCCATTTGCTTTTTTTTTTTTTTTTTTTTTTTTGAGACCAAATCTTGCTCTGTCACCCAGGCTGGAGTGCTGTGGCATGATCTTGGCTCACTGCAACCTCCACCTCCCGGGTTCAAGCGATTTTCATGCCTCAGCCTCCTGAGTAGCTGGGACTATAGGCACCCACCACCATGCCTGGCTAATTTTTGTATTTTTAGTAGAGACAGGATTTTACCACGTTGGCTAGACTGGTCTCGAACTCCCGACCACAGGTGATCTGCCTGCCTCAACCTCCCAAAGTGCTGGGATTACAGGCGTGAGCCACTGTGCCCAGCCTGATTTGCTATCTTTGAGTCTCAGTCTCTATATTCATAAAATGGGGAGACTGCCTTTTGTGATCTCTAAGAAAATCATGTTGATCTAAACATCAGTGATTTAAAAATGGATTCCTGTTTGATGGGAGAACCTACTGTAGGGAGCGTAGCTTGGATTCAGCAGCAAGCAGTGACGCCTGAGCTGAGAAGAGGAGCAGGGGGACGATGGTCCTGGCGGCTCACCAGCACCCTTTGGCAGCACCAGTCCAGCCCAGGGCCAGGTGACGTGAAGAGGAGAAGCTGTAGCAGCACATTTGCTGCTGAGCCCGAGGAAGGACAAAATCCAAAACCAAAAATATATAAAACATGGGGGTGGTTGGAGTGCATAAGACTTCATTAGACAATCCCTGAAAGATATCAAATATTACAAAGGAGCCCTAGCCAAAGGAAAAAAAGAGGATTGGAAATTCTTTCAGGAGCTGTAGCCCAACATTTTAGGGGAAAAAAGGGCATAGAACAGACAGAGGCAAAAGAACGTAGAGAACATATGGCAAAGCTAGAGCATTTTATAAATAGCCACATGCAATGCAGACTGTTAACAGCCGATATACTTAACTCGGGCCACAGATCTTGACTTCTTCTTGGAATAAGATAAGTATTTTTGGAAAATGGGGCATAAAAAATCGGCTCATGTGAAAGAAAGCTGTATGCATTTGTTTTACACTTTAGCACATTTTAAACCGCCTTTCACATAAATAGAAAACAATACAGATCTATATCATCCAAGTAATAAGCATGACATGGCAGAGATTAAGATTTTTATTCAGATTTAACCTTTGGAAGCTAAACATGGGCTCTGAGCTGTATCCTCAGTTATTCTTCCTCAATTTTAATTTAGAGGGTATCTGTCCCCTCTTAGCTGTCTGAAAATATTATACAAATTTTTGGTGTAAAGCGAGTATGCATTTGGGATACATAATGCATAATGCTTGCCCCCGTAGCCAGCTGTCAGAGGGATTCACTTGCAAACTGTACTCCATCTCTGTGGAGAAAAATATAAAGTTATCTCCAGAATTAACAGTCATTGGTTAGGGAAACTATGACTCCAGGGACGTCTCATTTTTCTCCCTTCACTACCCAAAGTGCTATTGCTGTTAAACGGAAATGAAGCCAAGCTCCAGCTCTCTCCAGATGGGAGAGGATGTTTTATCAATAGAAACAATGACAAGCCTAGGGAAGGTTGGAGCAATTCTTATAAAATATATGAGCTACCATTTCTAATTTGGGTAAAGAAGAAAAGTGTTCTGAAGTCCTATTGTTATGCTTCAACTCCTGCTAACTTACCGGGTAGACTTTAAATGAAGGAGAAACAACAGAATTTTCAGATCTGGTATATGTCTTTTAATGTGGACTTTCTCTGAGAAGTTTAAGAGGGAAGGACTAGGAAGAACTGAAGTCTCCTGCACTTTATTTCAAAACCAAAATCCCTCTGCTAATGTTTTAGAAGGAGTGATGTGTAACATAGTGGTAAGAAATTCAACTGGGCCAGGCGTGTTGGCTGACACCTGTAATCCTAGCACTTTGCGAGGCTGAGGCTGGTGGATCATGAGGTCAGGAGTTCGAGACCAGCCTGACCAACATGGTGAAACCCTGTCTCTACTAAAAATACAAAAAGTTAGCTGGGCATGGTGGCACATGCCTGTAATCCCAGCTACTAGGGAGGCTGAGGCAGGAGAATCAGTTGAACCAGGGAGGTGGAGATTGCAGTGAGCCAAGATTGGGCCATTGCACTCCAGCCTGGGCAACAAGAGCGAAACTCCATCTCAAAAAAAGAAGAAGAAGAGAAAGAGGAAGAGGAAGAAGAAAAGAGAAGAAAAAGAAGAAGGAGAAGAAGAAGAAGAAAAGGAAAAGAATGATTCAACTGATAGACAGGAGACCAATCCTTTTCCTGACTTTGCCACCAACTAACTCTATGATCTTAGTCAGGTCACTTAAATTCCAACAAATTCAATTTCCTCTTTTATCAAGTGACAAGTTAATCCTTAAAATTTCTTCCAACTCTAACCATCTTGATTCTGGGCAATTGGATGTTACTCCTTAGCTATATATCCCTCCTTCCATTTTAGTTCACATTGCTATAACAAAAATATCATAGACTGGGGGTCTAAAATAATAAACATTTATTTCTTGCAATTCTGGAGGCTGGGAAGTCCAAGATCAAGGCACTCACAAATTTGGTGTCTGGTGAGGGCCCACTTCCTGGTTTACAGACAGTAATCTCCTTGTGTCCTCACATGATGGAAGGTGAAAGAGAGCTCTTGGGGTCTCTTTTAAAAGGACACTAATTCCATTCATGTAGGCTCCACTCCTAAGACCTAATCACCTCCCAAAGACCCAATCTCCTTATACCATCTCACTGGGGGTTAAGGTCACAACATATGAATTTGGGAGAACACACACCTTCATTCCATAACACCTTCCAAGTTTCTCCCTTCTTGGTTAACTGCCTGAGCTCTGCACCAGAGAGTGAAAATACAGCCACTTTTCTACCCATGAGTAGATTACTGCTTAAAAACAGATCATAAGTCCTTTTGTCCAGAAGCCCAAAGTGAAGTTATCCATATGTTCAATATGTACACATTTACGTCATCTGTGTAAAGTTTCAGGAAAGAACTGTGGAATAAATGTGCAAAAACAGTGAGGAAAATTCTTCTAAAAACCAAGAACAATGAGAGTAATCTAATCCCTTCAAGGAGTTAAATATGGTACAAAGCTATAATAATTAATAAACCGTACTGATGTATAAATAGAAAGGAAAATTGGAACAGAAGAGAGAGTCTAGAAATAAATCCACATACAGATGAGCATTCAGTATAGAAAAAAAGCAGCTTTGCATTATCAGTGCAGACAAGAAGGACATATCCGTAAGCAAGTAGCTATTGGGAAAAAATAAATTGGATCTCTAACTCCCTCTTGACACCAAAATTAACTCCAGATGCCTGAAAGAGCTCAATTTTTTTTAAAAAGAAAAACAAAACAAAAACCTTTGTAAGAGGATTAAAGGAGCGATTGGGAGAGTGTTTCAGTGCAGGAAAGACTCAAAATCCAGAAGCCATGTGAAAAGGGAAGAAGAAATTTGACTACATAAAACATTTTTTAAAAGTCTGCATGAAAAAAACTCATCAAGTCAAAGAACGGATGATATTTCGAACACTACCACCCTCGAGTCAGCAAAATGACCTTGTCTTGTGGTAGAGTTGCAGCTCATGGAGTTGAGTCAAATTAGGCCGGGGGCTCTGCTGCTTCTGAGCAAGTGTCTGACCGTCAAGTTCCCCATCTCTACCACGGGCATGACAAATAGCTCCTTCGTCAGAGGTTTTTGTCGGGTTTCCATGCAGCAATACCTGACACAGAATGTTCACAACCATGCAATGACCACTAGGAGTTCATTTCTTACAGGTGGTCTTTGCTCTGCATCTCAATTTCAATACAGCGAGAGGAGAGATGCTTTGAAAGTACTGAAAAAGAGAAGTCACGTCCAGTGGGGAAATCAAGAAAGGATCCTGAGCACAAAGCATAGGACCAACAATCAGAGAATGAAAACACACAGTACAGGCAAGCACAAGCCCCATGGAGAGCACGTCACACCTCCAAACAGGTGCCACGGGCAGACACAGCAGGCTAGCACTCAAGACAGCCCCCCCCGCCGATCCAGCCATGTGGCACACCATCGGCACACCTCTATTTGTAAGTGGAAATTCTTTGCCCCTGTAGTCTATATTTGGTTTTGGAATTGTGCAAATTGGTAGACTCATCACAGAAAGATCAGTGCCAACCAGATGTTAGGTATGTGATTGGTCAGTTTTCTGTAATCCCAGGATATTAGAGGTGGATATTAATTTTCTACTGAATGAAGTAAAGGAATTTTCCGTCCACATTAACTGGAACTTTCCACTCCACACAGAGCATGAATTTAGCCTTCACCTTCCAGCCTGCAGCGATGCTGGGAGCTCTGGCTTCAAAGGAACAAACGGAGTCCTCACCACAGCTCTGTCTGGCTAACAGCTCTTTCTAAGTCTCAGCTGATACTATCTTTCACGTGAGGGATGTGAACTAACATGGTCACAAATGCAAGGCCACACAGCCCTAGCACACCATGGGAGCTTTGTACATCCTTCCTGAAAAAGCAGGCAAATCTCAACGTCTAGCTTTAAACAGCAAGACACAGAGAAGTGAAGTGATTGAGACAAAATCAAGGAGCTCTTCCGTAACAAGGCCAGGACAAAAATGCATGATCTAGTCTTCGGTTTCCTATTTGACACTGTCTTTAACTAACTCACCAATTCTTTACTCTAAAACCCATAGTCAGAAGAAAATGGAAACAGGACAATGCATTTCCTTTGGCATCAATTGCTTTTTTATCTCCAAGCACCATTTAGTTCTGTTTCCATAGCTCCTGGACATTGACATTTTGATCTGAAGTAAATCTTAACTCTCTGTCCCTTTTCTAAAACAAATGCAAAGTAAACACTTCATTACTCCAGTCTTTCTTTATCATCTGAAATAAGCCCCTGAAGACCACTGCAGTGAAGGCATGCTGTCTTTTATCCATATTGCGTTCAGTGATTTGAAGTCTCTTCACTGAGACAGTTTTGGGAGTGTTCATTTTTTATTTCTTTGACCTCTAACTTGTTCTCCCCTTGCTTCTGATCATTCTCATATCTGTCTCAAGCTTCCTCCTTTGCAGGTCTTTTGTGTTTTGTAGGCATCCCACCAGATTGTTCATTTCTCTTCCTGCCCAGATGGCTTTCTGCAGCTTCTTTATACCATTGTTACAAACACTAGAATTTTTATTTCTGTAGTTGCGTTTTCTCTAACTTTTAAATTTTTTTTTGATAGATGTGGTTTTGCTTTGTCACTCTGAAATGATGAATGGACCAGGATGAGATATTTTTCTAACAAAACAACTTACTTTTTTCTGGGATTTGTTTGGAAATCCATGAACAACATCCATAAAACAGTAAAAGAGAAATTAAGTAGTTTCACTCTTTGGGCTTTTTTTTTCATTTTTTACATTTATTATTCTCATTTCCAATGAGCTAAAAAATTAAGTATTTACCTGTTGCTGAAACAAAATCATTCATGATTACACTAGATTCTTTTGCATTTAATTATTTTGTTTTGGATTCTTAGAATCTCTCTCGGAATAAACAGGAAGTGAGGCCCAAACCTCTGCTGCAGCTGGATGACACAGAGGCTTCTTGTCCCAACCTGCCACCTGGGCACCCTAACAGAATCAAATGCCATGAGCACTGGCTGAGGCCAGATTTTATGAAGTTCTGCCGGGAACCAGCACCCTCTCTGGGAGTCCATCCTGGGGGAGTGGATTTGTCAAGAGGGATCCCTAATTTTCAGAGAGAAGGAAAATAGCAGGACTAGCAAGTTTGGTTTGAGGCAAAGGTAAATTGTTTGGCGCATGTTGAGATTGGGAGCATGTGGGACAGCCAAGCATGGAAAGTTGGGTGGGAGGGGATGGAGCTCAGGACACAGTTGTAGGTGGGACATATGGACATACCATCAACCATGACACAGAGGATGACTGAAACCACAGAGCGATACCCCGAAGCAGAGCAGACCTATGACACCACTCTGAGGACCATCAATATTGCTTTAAGGAATGAATACGGAAACAAGAATACCCAGTGAAAATCTAAAAGGAAGAATCTGAGAAGTAGAGATAAAATCAGAAGATGGTATCACAAAGAAAAGCAGAAGGAAGTGAGTCAAGAAAGTAGGCACTGAGAATGAAAAATGCAACAGAGGGAAAATAAGAGCTGAAAAGTATCCATTGGTATTTTTATTGAAACATAATTCACATAGCATAAAATTTCCTTTTTTTGAGAAACGGTCTCACTCTGTCACCCAGGTTGGAATGCAGTGGCACTGTCTCAGCTCACTGCAACCTCCGCCTCTCAGATTCAAGCAATTCTCCTGCTTCAGCCTCCCGAGTAGCTAGGATTACAGGCACCCACCACCACTCCTGGCTTATTTTTGTTTTTTTTCAGTAGAGATGGGGTTTTACCACGTTGGCCAGGCTGGTCTCGAACTCCTGACCTCAACTGATCTGCCTCCTCTGCCTCCCTTGTGCTGGAATTACAGGCATGAACCGCCATGCTCGGCAAAATTCACTCTTTTAAAATTTACCATTCGGTGACTTTTGCTGTCTTCACAAGGTTGTGCAACCATTACCACAGTCTGATTCCTGAACACTGTCATCACTCCGAAAGAAAACCCACACCCATCAGCAGTCACTTCCCATCCCCTCCCCCACCCCCCCACCCCCCCACCCCACCTCACTGCAAGCCACTGGCAACCACTAATTTATTTTCTGTCTCTGTGGATTTACCTGTTTGAGATATTTTATATAGTTATACACAGTGTGGCCTTGTGCGTCTGGCTTCATTCACTTAGCATATTTTCAGGATCCATCCACGTTGCAGTGTATATCAGTACTTCACTTTTTTTTATGGTTGAACAATATTCTATTGCACAACAACTGATCTTTACAGTTGTAATAGTGTGTTTGCTCTGCTATTCTCAACAAGGTGTGGAAACCCTCCTGAGGGTAAAAAAGAGAAAAGTAGGGAAGTTTATTCCTCTCCCCTGCGCTCTGTTTCTGCTAACTGCCACAGAAAGCTCTGCTCTCCACTGTCTATGCAGAAGGGAGGTCAACAAAGCAGTTATCACCCATGGCATGGATCCTCAATGAGCAGACATAGATCCCATAAGAGAATTCAGGGAGTTCTGAGGGCGCACATCCTATGTACCCCTTCATGGTTTCTTTTTTATATTGTTTAGACATTATTCTGTCGATGTTCTTTTAGGTTCTTTTCAGTTTGAATTTACTATGAATAAAACTGCTATGAAAATTCAAATACGTGTCATTTTGTGGACATTTAATTTCCCTGGTAAATGAGTAAAAGACCTGAACAGATAAATAAACGAAGACTACAAATGTTCAATAAGCAAACACTTTTTTTGTTTTCTGGAAACTCAATAAATAACTTTAAATCTTTATTATAGAACTTTAAAGCTATATATTGGTCCAGGTGCAGTGGTTCATGCCTATAATCCCAGCACCTTAGGAGGCTGAGGTGGGAAGATCTCTTGAGGACAGGAGTTCAATACCAGCCCGGGCAACAAAGCAAAACCCCGTCTCTACCAAGAAAATAAATAAATAAATAAATAAATAAATAAATAAATAAATGAGCTGGGCATGCCTGTAGTCCTCGCTACTCAGGAGGTTTGAGCTGCAGTAAGCTATGACTGTGCCACTGCACTCCAGCCTGGTGACAGAGCAGACCCTAGCTCTAAAAATATAAATAAATAAATCTACATATTTTCTTCTAATTACTGCTTTTCTAACTTGTGTTTGTAATATCATTTAATGAAAAATATTTTCTAATTCCCTTGTGATTTCTTCTTTACCCACAAGTTATTCAGAAATCTGTTGTTTAATTTCCTAGTTATTTGCAGGATTTTTCTAGATATCTTGTTGCTATTAGCTTCTAATTTAATTCTGTTGTCAAAACACATATTCTGCAAGATGTTTTAAAACTTGTTTTGTACTCTAACATATGCTATCATGGTGAACATTTCATGTGCACTTGAAAACAATATGTATTTTGCTATTGTTAGTTACAGTATTCTGTAAATGAAAATTGGGTCCGGTTGATTGAAATTGCTTTTAGATGTTTTAATTTCTTACTACTTGTTTTCTTCTTCTGGAAAGCAATGTTAAACTCTCCAACTGTGATTGCTGATGTGTCTTTTCCTTTATTTATGCAAATTTTCTTCATATATTTTGAAACTGTATTACTGAGTACACATACCTTTAGGATTGTTGTGATTTCCTATTGAATTTATCCTTTCATCATTTAAAACAGCTCTCTTTATCTTTAGTAATACTCCTTGTCTTTTCTACCTTGCCTGATGTGACAACAGCCACGACAATTTTCTTAAGTTTACTGTTTGCATGTTATATCTTTTCTCATCCTTTTACTTTTAATCTATTTCTTTACATTTAAAGTTTATCTCCTATGGAGAGCGTATAATTAGGTCTTTGTTACAGGTTAGGTTCTCCAAAAGCAGGTGCTGAGCTGGAGTTTGTTGTGTAGAGTACTTATTGGAATCAGCAACTGTGGAAAGTGGGAGAACTAAAGCAGCACGCAACGGAGGGGAAAGTCCAGCCCCACTGCCGTCTTGACAGAGGCTCAGCCCGCCCCGCAGAGAGCTCTGGAACATCAACAACCTGTCATGGTTGTGGCTGGGTCTTTATGCCTCTGCCTCAAATAATTAATTGGACGTTGGACGTGCTTTGAGTGAGGTGGTTCTCTGCAGCTGAGGCAAACCCCGAAGGAGCTAACAAATGAAAGCCCGTGTCTTCTAACAGCCAGAGCAATCCGTCCTTCCTTGAAGCGGGTCTGGCAGAGCATCTCCATGTCTACCATAATCTTGACTATCATCCAGCCTATCTTCAAGTAGAGTGTTCGGTCCATTTGCATTTAATGTCATGATTGATATAGCTGGGTTTGAATCTAACATCTTTTTATTTGTTTTCTATTGCTTCATGTGACTTTGTTGTTTCTGTTCCTGTTCTGCTTTCATTTAGGTTAATCAAATGCTTTTTAGTATTCCATTTTATTTCCTGTGTTAGCTTTTTAGCTATGCCTCTTATTATTATTTTTTTAAGTAGGTGCATCTTCAGTTCATCACAGACCACTGGTGGACCTCTGTTTCCAACCCCAACAGAGTAACATAAACTGGATTTATCTTCCCACATGAAACACTAGAAATTGAACAAAATACAGGAAACTATAGTTTCAGATATTGGACACCAAGCAGTGCTGCCTGACAAGACTTGCCTCATACATGGTGTCCTAGTTTTATAGCTGTTTACGGTGGGAAGGCAAGTCCCTTGACTATTACATTTTGTCATTTATAATAACTAATATTGACATCGTACTTTCAAACCATTTTTGTTACTCGATATTTATTGATTGAGCTGAGCAATTTGACTTGCATCATTTAAGCTGAATCTTATACGAAAAACAGAAGTTCTTCAGGCTTATGAGGAGAGTATGAACATCCCTAACACCCTAAAAACACCTACTGTGTTACAGGCATCTGACTTGCAATATCTGCATCTAATTCCTCACAAGGATCCTATGAGGACTCTATTACTATCTACCTTTAATACACGAGAAAAATGGGATGTAGAAAAGCCAGGCAGTTTACCCAGTGTTACCCAGTCATTGAGAGGTGAGAGCTGGCTGTCAGACCCTAGAGCTGACATTCTCCTCCTGCGACATGCTTCCTCTTCAGCTTCATTCTCCCAACAAGCCTTTGAGGCAAGTTTCTGAGGTTGAGGGTGACACTGTTACCCGATATGGTATCCAATGAGTAGGTGTTTCATCCAGGTCCTTTTGTCTTCAGAAATGGATGACATCATAAATAATCAGTATCTGGCCAGGTGCAATGGCTCACGCCTGTAATCTCACCACTCTGGGAGGCTGAAGCAGCTGGATCACTGAGGTCAGAAGTTCAAGGCCAGACTGGCCAACATGGTGAAACCCCATCTCTACTAAAAATACAAAAATTAGCCAGAAGACTCGCTTGAACCTAGGAGACAGAGGTTTCAGTGAGCCAAGATCGCACCACTGCACTCCAGCCCGGGTAAGAAGAGAGAAACTCTGTCTCAAGAAAATAATAATAATAATAATCAGTATCAAATGAAGCCCACTTCTACTACATGCTCTACTCAAAATAATTATTTTGTTATGTCAGTCTGTAAAAACATGTCCACATCTATGACTTGAGTGAAATTCCAGAAACTCTTTACAGCTATTGCCACTGATACATTACTGAAGGCAAAATACATCCCAGGGATGTTTTCTTAACACATTGTTAGTATTGTAGATGGATAAAGTTAATGCGGCCGATATCATTTCAATTTTTTTCTTTCATTATTTGTAATCATCCTGACGGTTAAGTAATAAAGAGTGTAGTCTAGACAGCAGCTGCAAAACATGCACACACACTCACACACTCCAGAACATGTAGCTTCATTAAGGAAGTAATCAATACTCATCAGCATTCATTGCCCACTTACCGCTGGGACATTTTCTAGGAAGGCAGGAATTATCCTGCTCTCTCCAAATCCATGTTTTGAGAAACTTCTTACTAAGCACACCAACTGAGAACATAGAAAAGTATAAAATATTACAGTAGAGTGGAAGGTCATGCCCTGTCTACTAATAGCATCAGGCTAGAAGATTCCCTAGAGGGGGCAACAAAATTAAGAAAGATGAGAGGTTTATGAATTGAATCCCTTCCAGGATGTGAGTGCAGCTGCCTCTTGGTGATGAACTTGACTTCTCTGTTGCCTGTGATGCTCCAAACAAAGAATGATTACTAGCTGTCACCTGGCACTAAGTTTAAAGCAGACGGTAAACCTTGATTAACCAGAAACATAAACCTATCAGAATTTTTTATAGCTTATGACTTTGGGGGAAAAGTATGGGTCATAAGGACACTCGATTATTTTAAGATTTACTCAAAGAATGTGTGGGTCATGCCCTGGAGTCAGGGCAGACTCAGCTGTATTGCCTATGCATCATCCAAAAGAAATCAGGCCAGGGGTCTGGAAGTTCTAATGTTCTCGAGGCATAACAAGACTTTCAACCTCCAAAGAAAGATTCCATCTTGTTTAAAATATTAAACTTGCTGAGTTACTAAGGCAGAGAGGTTGGAAAAAACATTTTTGGATAAACATTACAGCAACAAAAAGCATTCAGACTTGCCCATTAAGTAAGGAGATAATTTCATCAAAACATCTCAGTTCTTCTACCTTCTGCCCATTATCTCCCAAAGCAAAGGAAAATAATATGTCTATGTGGATGACAGATTAGCAGTGCTAAGTGAGTAAACCTTGATTAACCAGAAACATAGCTTTTATTTCACTATGAGTAGGGTTTCTGCTGAGAAACTCTCCTCTTTCCTCCTCCTCCTCCTCCTCCTCCTCTTCCTCCAGTTGCCATAGTGCATTAGGACTTCTGCTACCACAGCTGGTTTACAGTCACCATTTTCAATATTGCTTTGATGGAACTGCATTGATTATACATCATCGATTTATTGATTTATTTACAATAAACACCGTTTGAGCAGGCACTTTGAAGATAGCAAAACATACACAAGCTTACAGTGCAAATGAGAATGTAGCTTTACAGTGAGATGCTCTCCAATTAACTGGGATGGGCAAGGACAGAGCGCTTGGAGGGCACAGAGGCTGTGCAAATTCAGGGTACCCTTGGGGCTGGGAATCAGGTATGCTCAGGCAACATTCTACAAAAAGTCATTTGGGCTCAGCATTGGTCACCAGCCTACCCCAGCCCCACTCTCATCAGGCAAAATCACCTTGCCTTTGTGTTCCTCAGTTTCCTACTCTAGGCAGATGGTGACATGGTCCACATGCATTGTTATCCCCGGTGCTCACTTCACCTCCTTTCAATGGAAATTTCCTCTGGAATAGGAAGAATGTAGGCATGATGATGTCCCTAGGGCAGTGGGGAAACCCTGCTGGCCACAGGCTAATAATACAACAATTAATGCTGGGGCTGCCTTTTGGTCAATTTCCCTTGAGCCTTAAAAGAATCCGGGAACCTAAGGACATTTCAGAGGCCTGCTTAGAGGAGACAAAACAGACAAAATAGTAACTAACTCCTCACATTGGTCTGTAAATAGACTTCACAGGATGTAGAACAGGATATGCCTTAGAAAGTTGTAAGTTTCGTGGGGTTCCCTGGTAAAACAGACTCTGCCCCCATGGCGCTATCTTCTAGAAAAGCTCCATATTTTTAATTGTCATAGATACCAGTTCGTGCAATTTGTTAAAACCCCTGCCTTCTCGGTATTACTTAAGACTGGCTTTGGGGGTACATTCAGGGGCTCTACCAGATGGAATCTTTAGTCAAATTACATATATGAAAGATAAATGGGAAAAATGTATTGGAGAAAAAATGTATTGGGGGCACTGGCGGGAGCTGAAGTTGAGGTGAGGGCTGAGGGACAGTGGTTGGCATCATTCCATTCTCAGAGCCCTTGCACTTACTGTCCCCTCCTTTTGTGGTGCCCTTCCCGTGGGTCTCATCAAGGCTGGTGGCTTCACATCCTGGGATTCCCCTCGGTACAAACAAGAGGCAGGGAAATACTGGGTAGAAGACGATGGTTCCCCGGCAAAGGCCCCACCCTCAAACCTGGAAACCCACAGCCCTAAATGGGAACAGACATTTCTGTTTTCATGCCCAAATGTTGCCTTTGGCCCACCACGCCCCCTATGCCGTACCCATACAAACCCCAAACCCAAGGCTCCACAAGCAGGAGACTGGCAGAGCAGCAGAGGAGAGAAGAGAAGGAGCATCTGAATGCCGAGAGTTCAGTTGGGGAAGGTCAGAGAGGAGTTCAGCTGTGGGACAGCCGAACTCCAGGGTAAATCGTCTTCCCACTCCATCCCCTCGACAGCTCCCCATCCATCCAGCTGAGAGACACCTCTGTCACTCAATGAAATTCCCGCATTCACCATTCCTCAAGTCCCTTTGACCTGATTCTTCCTGGACGCCATATAAGGACCCGGGTACCAAGAGGGCAGGGTATAAGGGGCTGTCACCCTGGCTCTCCACTGAGCCGGTTAACACTTAGCTATCCACAGATGGCACCTGCTAAAAGAGCATTAATTGTAACACACTCCTAGATGCTACTGTCGAGCTGGAGCCCAAAAGCACTCACCCTGGCTCCTGCACCTGCCTGTCTGCATGCTCCCCCTTCCGAAAGAGGTTTGAGCAAAAGGGCCACACCCCATCACAAGTCCCATGAGGGGATCAAGGAACTCTCCCGTCTCAGTATCTCCTCAAAAGAGCCTTCCCTTACCATCACCATAGGGGTTAAGTTTAAAAAAAGTAGCCTTCCCTGACCACCAGCACTTCCCCTATATCCAGAAATTATTCCCTTCCCAGCACCCTGTTTCAACCATATCATTATTGTATAATGATCTTGATTGAGGGGCTAAGCTGCTTTTACCCTGTGTCTCCCATTAGACTGTAAACTCCATGGGGGCAGGCTTATTATCTGTCCCCTTCACTGCTAAAAGCCAGTATCCTGTAAAGTGTCTGGCACATGGTAGAGACTGAATCAATACTTGACAAATGAGCTTGTTTTCGTGTGTTCCCACATTGCTATAAAGAACCACCTGAGGCTCATGCCTGTAATCACAACACTTTGGGAGGCCCAGGTGTGTGGATTGTTTGAGGCCAGGAGTTTGAGACCAGCCTGGTCAACATGGTAAAATCCTATCTTTTAAAAAAAAATAATAATTTAAATAATTTTTTTAAAAAGAACTACCTGAGACTGGGCAGTTTATAAAGAAAAGAGGTTTAATTGGCCCATGGTACTGCAGGCTCTGAAGGAAGCATGTCAGGGAGGCCACAGGAAACTTACAATCATGGCAGAAGGTGAAGGGGAAACAGACATGTCTTATGTGGCTGGCAGGAGGAAGGAGGGGGAGGTGCTACACGCTTTTTAAACAAGCAGATCTCAGCAAAACTCTATCACAAGGCAGCACTAAGGCAATGGTACTAAACCATTAGATACAGCCCCCATGATCCAATTGCCCCCCACCAGGCCTCTCCTCCAACAATGGGGATTACAATTCAATATGAGATTTGGGCAGGGACACAAATCCACACTAGCAGAGTGTCAGTTCAAGGAAACAGTCCAGGGCCTGGGAAGAGGAGATTTAGGGCCCTGTCCAGCACCGGGGAGTTGGCACAGCAAACTGAGTTCATTTCCCATAAATGGATTTCTAAAGTGAAAGGTAACTCCACCACTCACTGCTCTTTATGTTCAGAAATAAAGATGACATACATGTTAACCAAGAGGAGGAATGTGAGGCATTGTTCAAACTGGCATTCTGAAGAGGAAGTGAGGCCCTTTCTTTATAACACGTTTCATCTCCACTGGTTGGTTACTGCTACTGGACCCATACTTTTATTTTTGTAGAACATTTAATGATAACCTGAGTCAGCCAAGTACAATATAAATACAAAATTATACTGAATCTACGGGATGAGACAGTTACTGCGATTTAAGAACCATGATAAAATAAGATGAACATGGCATTAAAGAACTACAACTGAAGTTATTTTAGGGATGATACCACTGGGACTAACGTAGGTTAAACTTTAATTCTATTAGAAGCACAACTTTGGAAACCCTGAAGCAAATACTTATCTATTAACACACACGTTGCTGAAGGGACTGAAATAGAGTTAAAGGGGCCTTCCTTTAAGAAGATACAAGTGTTGCCTTACACTTGAAAATCAGAGCTCCCAAAAAGCTTCTTTCTGTCGGTCTCCTCTTTGGCGCAAACACCTGTTTCCTATTTAGATAAATGAGAGGAATGCATGCTCAGCCAAAGACTGGCTGTGTCTCTGAGAATCAACATTCTGGACACTCTGCTTTTAAGTTGGCTTTTTTCAATGTTCGCTTACATATAAAATGTGGTGTGGTGTCGGGAGGAGGAGGCATGATGATATATTCAGCTGATTTCTCAGCTTGCAAGTGATTAAGTGAACTGAAACAAATTCAGGGCTCCACTTTACATTTTTGGCAAATGAGCAAATATGCAGATTCATACCCAACAGATGCGTCTGCCAGTTACCCCAGTAGCAGTTCTAGAAGCCAAGGGTCATTGAGTTAGTGCTCCAATTAGTGAGGACATCATAACAAGTATATAATTATTCTGGAACCTGTTGAGCTTTCATCTGTTATCAATTTCATTGCATTTAAGCTCAATTCAGACTGAACCTGCAGTGAACTTGATCATTTAAAATAGAGATCTTGGATTGGCACAACTTTTGCATCTGGCATGTGTTTTGAGGTGGTCAGGAAATTGCCTTTGAGATGGTCAAAATTTGTATCCAAACGGTCGCTCTGATTGATTAGAATGCTTTGTTGGCACTGTGATTGTGATTATAATAGTACTTTTCCAATAACACCATAGTAAATTGCTTCCAATGAAAAATGTGAATCCCAAATGGGAGGTGGTAGGAAGCCTGACAAATACCTTCCTTGTATTATCACTCAGTTCATTCATTCAGCTACTCAGTCCATCCCAGAGCCCTAGGCCCTGTGCTGAGGGTAGAAAAGTGCTAAGATATGGTTTCTGTGGCTGTGAATTTTTTGTTTGTTTGTTTTGAGACAGAGTCTTATTCCTTCACCAAGGGTAGGGTGCAGTAGCATGATCATAGCTCACTACAGGCTTGAACTCCTGGGTTCAAGAGATCCTCCCACCTTAACCTCCTGAGTAACTAGGACTACAGGTGTGCACCACCACATCAGGATAATGTAGTTATTTAGATTTTTGTAGAGACAGGGTCTCACCACGTTGCTCAGGCTGCTCTGAAACTCCTGGCCTCAAACAATGTCTTGCCTTGGCCTCCCAAATCCTGGGATTACAGACATGAACCACTTCACCGAGCTGTTTGTGCAATTTATAATAGAAGAAGTAGATTAATCCAGGTAAATTATAGTACAGTGTGGTGAGCATTATAGCGGGAGAATGAACTGGATATTCTGAAAACACTGAAGATTCAGCAGCCAGTTATACCCGGGAGGACAAGAAGGCTTCCCAGAAAAGGGGATGTTTAAGTTGAGTTTTGAAGGGTGAATAAAGTTTTCCAGGGAGGAAGGTGATGGCAAGAAGGAGGAACTCCAGGTTAAAGAGGTGCACGCAAGGACACGGCCTCATGCAAGGGTGGGGTATGTTACAGAAATAATGAGAGTTCACTGGCAAATATTGGGGAATTGCAAAAACATGATACTAAAGCAAAGGTTATCAAACTTCTTGGTCTATTGCCAGCTTCATTCCTCATTAATTTTCTCACGGCACCCCTGGAGTCAGAAGAAATACCTAACGGTTCAATTTATTAAGTAGTTAGGTTCAAATAACATGTAAATCCCAACAATGCTTATTTTGGGGATATAGTTCAGTTGGGCACTGCACAGCTTCTTAAACCTTTGAGTCAGAATGGACACAGCCACCCTCACATCCCATTCCACATTGACTTTTTTCTTTTTTTTTTTTTTTTCTTAAGTAGAGTCTTGCTCTTGTTGCCCAGGCTAGAGTGCAGTGGTGTGATCTCGGCTCACTGCAACCTTCACCTCCCAGGTTCAAGCAATTCTTCTGCTTCAGCCTCCTGAGTAGCTAGAATTACAGGCATGAACCACTACACATGGCTAATTTTTGTATCTTAATAGAGACAGGGTTTTGTCACATTGGCCAGGCTGGTCTCGAACTCCTCACCTCAAATGATCCACCTGCCTCTATCTCCCAAAGTGCTGGAATTGCAAGCACGAACCACTATGTCCAGCCTACGTTCCACATTGACTTTCATGTAGTACTTGCTTTTCATCAGAGACACCACCAAAATTTCAGCTTCCCAAAGATATTACTTCAACAGAAAGTATCACTATCTAATGTTGAAACTGTAACCTACCCTTAACTAACAGTACCTGGTTTTGAATACCCTGAACTCAAAAATGTAAAATATCCTGCCAAGCCCCTGTGATTTTCTTGTGGTAATCTTCTTGAGGGCACCTTGGCACTCAGTTTGGGAACCATCAAGCTAGTGAATAGTTTATGTCAAACTCTAAAAAAAGACTTTATATATCAGGAGACATTTCTGAAATAAATTGCGAAATGCCCATGACAGTGAAGACCTAATCAGCCAATAACATCACTGGACTAAATTTCTAAAGGTGATTTGAAATATGTAGAAGAGACAGGCAGATAGATATTTTCTCTTCACATCCCTGATACATAACAAAGTAAACAAAGGTTCTTTTATTTCTTACTTCCAAAATGCAGTGGCTTCTGACTATCCAAACTTAAAAGTCTAGCATAAATGAATCTTCACTAGCCTACCTGCATGGTTCAAATAAAATGGGCTCTCAACAGCATGCACTTCTAAAAATAGAAAACTTGCCCACAAATGTTCATACCAGTATTATTCCTAACAGCCAAAAATTAGAAACAACCCAATTGTCCATCAAATGATGATAAATGGATAAACAAATTCTAGTATAGACATACAGTGGAATATTCTTCAGTTATGAAAAGAAATCTAATACTGATTGATGTTACAACACAAAAGAACTTTGAAAGCATAGTGCTGAGTGAAAGAAGCCAGACACAAAGATCACGGTCCTGTTTGATTTCCATCCCCAGCATAAACAAATCCATACAGACTGAAATGTGCCAGGGGCTGGGGGCACAGAAAACCAGGAAGTGACTGCTGCTAGGCAGGGGTTTTCTTTTGGGAATAATAAAAATATCTGGGATTAGAAAGTGGTAATCGTTGTAAAACTTTGAGAATAGATTAAAAGCCACTGAACTGTGGTTTTTAAAAGGGTGAATTCTATGCAATGTGAATTATATCTCAAGGGGGAAAAAAACAGATGGCATCAGTTGCCCAAACCCTCACTTTCCACTCTGGTTCTCTCAGAGTCAAGGATCCTCTGCTACCTAGATGAGGCCAAAATAGGTGTGATGTTTGTTATCTCTTTTGGACATGACAGCCACTAGACACATCCTCCAGGATGCAAGCCCAAATTTATCAGGGGCTCCAAATGCATCAGGGCTTGCATCCTGGAGGATGTCATGAGGGGCCTTGACATGATTCAAGGCACAACAGTGGCTGCTCTGACCATGTATCACCAATATGCTCCCCTCCCCTCCTGCCTTGTCCCCTCACAGCCTCTCCAGGACCCCCTCCACGGTGAAGACACACCCACCTCACTGGTGCTCCAGGAAGTGAAGGTAGCAGGCAACATGACTGATGAAAAGCTCTGCTGCTATTTCAATTTCCTGATTTTGACATTGTTCTACAGCCAGGTATGATCTTACCACGAGGGAGAAGAAGGCAAAGGGTACAGAGGACCCTCTGTACTAATTTTGCAATTTCTTTTGAGTCTATAATTATTCCAAAATAAAAATACTAAAGATATATAAATAAGTACTTGGTTCTTTAATTTGAATATGCATTGTATATGCAACTGATTGCTGTTAAAAATGAGGTTCTAGAATATCGTCTTTAGTTGTATTACCAAAGAGAGTTCTGGAACATTCTACCACAAAAGAAAGAGCTCCTCCTGCACATTTCCTGTTAAGACTGTCCCCAGGTATTTCCTATGCTGGAATAAATATGGCTCCTCCAAATTACATTGAATTCTATACTTTTAGAATGTCCTGAGGACTAACTAAGCCCTAGACACCCTTACGTATTAAAAATATAAGAATATAGAAACACGTTTACACTGCTGGTGGGAGTGTAAATTAGTTCAACCACTGTGGAAGACAGTGTGGAGATTCCTCAAGGACCTAGAAATAGAAATTCCATTTGACCCAGCAATCCCGTTACTGGGTATATATCCAAAGGATTATAAATTGTTCTATTATAAG
>CAUYLG010017787.1:0-57826 GCA_963573385.1 Cacajao melanocephalus | reverse complement strand
CCCCCCAACAGGCCCCAGTGTGTGATGTTCCCCTCCCTGTGTCCATATGTTCTTATTGTCAACACCCACTTATGAGTGAGAACATGCGGTGTTTGGTTTTCTGTTCTTGTTTCAATTTCCTGAGAATGGTGGTTTCCAGCTTTATCCATGTCCCAGCAAAGGACATGAACTCATTCTTTTTTATGGCTGCATAGTATTCCATGGTGTGTATGTGCCACATTTTCTTTTCCAGTCTATCATTGATGGGTATTTAAGTTGGTTCCAAGTATTTGCTATTGTGAACAGTGCCGCAATAAATATATGTGTGCATGTTTCTTTATAGTAGAATGATGTATAATCCTTTGAGTATATACCAGTAATGAGATTGCTGGGTCAAATGGTATTGCTATTTCTAGATCCTTGAGGAATTGCCACACTGTCTTCCACAACGGTTGAACTAATTTACATTCCCACCAACAGTGTAAAAGCGTTCTTATTTCTCCACATCCTTCCAGCATTTGTTGTGTCCTGATTTTTTAATGATTGCCATTCTAACTGGCATGAGATTGTATCTCAATGTGGTTTTGATTTGCATTTCTCTAATAACCAGTGATGATGAGCTTTTTTTCATGTGTTTGTTGGCTGCATAAATTTCTTCTTTTGAGAAGTGTCTGTTCATATCCTTCACCCACTTTTCGACAGGATTGCTTGTTTTTTTCTGGTAAATTTAAGTCCTTTATAGGTTCTGGACATTAGCCCTTAGTCAGATGGGTAGATTGCAAAAATTTTTCCCATTCTGTTGGTTGCTGGTTCACTGTACTAATAGTTTCTTTTGCTGTGCAGGAGCTCTTTAGTTTAATTAGATCCCATTTGTCAATTTTGGCTTTTGTTGCCATTGCTTTTGGTATTTTAGTCATGAAGTCCTTGCCCATGCGTATGTCCTGAATTGTGTTGCCTACGTTTTCCTCTAGGGTTTTTATGGAGTTACATCTTATGTTTAAATATTTAATCCATCTGCAGTTAATTTTTGTATATGGTGTAAGGAAGGGATCCAGTTTCAGCTTTCTGCATATAGCTAGCCAGTTTTCTCAACACCATTTATTAAATAGGGAATCCTTTCTCCATTGCTTGTTTTTGTCAGGTTTGTCAAAGATCAGATGGTTGTAGACATGCAGGGTTATTTCTGAGGCCTCTGTTCTGTTCTGTTGGTCTGTATCTTTGTTTTGGTACCAGTACCATGATGTTTTGGTTACTGTAGCCTTGTAGTATAGATTGAACTCAGGTAGCGTGATGCCTCCAGCTTTGTTCTTTTTGCTTAGGATTGTCTTGGCTATGTGGGCTCTTTTTTGATTCCATATGAAATTTAAAGTGGTTTGTTTCCAATTCTGTGAAGAAAGTCAATGGTAGCTTGATGGGGATAGCTTTTGAATGTATAAATTACTTTGGGCAGTATGGCCATTTTCACGATATTGATTCTTCCTCACCATGAGCATGGAATGTTTTTCCATCTGTTTGTGTCCTCTTTTATTTCCTTGAGCTTGCACTTTTCATGTGAGTTTCAGTGAGGATCACATGGCCTCCCAATGCACCTTGAACTACATTTTGAGAATCAGGACTTGAAGGCTTCTAATTACCTACTTGTTAACCATCAAACAGCCTTTTTCTGTTCACATTTTTCTTAACCTCCAGCAGTATCTGCCTCTGTTGAGAAACCTCTTTTGGAAACTCTCTACTGATGACTTCACAACACCATTTGCCATGATGTTTCTCTGACCCTTCTACGAGCACAGATATCTGTGCTGAAATCAAGGCCAAGTAGCAAGAAAAGTTGTGAAGTTGTAGAGCCCATTTTTTTTATCTGACTTTTTGGTGCCACGTGTTGGTGTTTTAGTGGACCAAGACATAACAGCTCTCTCCTGCTTGAGAAAAATGGAGGAAGTAGGGCTAAGGGGATCAAAATGTCAATTCTGTTGCTGATAGAGCTGCTGACTTTGTGACTTCAAAGCATGAAAGTGATATTCTTTAATGACTGCATCTCCTTCTTAAGCAGATTTCTCACCAGTCACAGGCAGCAATAGTAAACTGCAGCACTCCCCTGCAGGGACAATGCCTTTTGGGCTTACTTTACCACTTGCAAAGACAAGACCAGATTATACAATCTTTACAGGCAGGCAGACCCCTAAAGAAAAGCACAGAGCTTCAGATGTCCCACTATATTATTCCAAATGCATCAGTTACACACGTCAATTTCCCTCTCCTGGGGAGACTGACAAGAGGAGGAATCCAGGAGTAGTATTAGATTAAAACTGCTACCACATAGAATAAAACATCAGGGCTGGGGAATAAAGTGTTTCCTCCAAAAAATCATAGAAAGGGGAAAGCCATAGAAATGTGGTAATTATAGAATCACATGAAAACGGATAAATATTTGTATATATGTTGGTATATGTAATATATTCATATATGTATATGTACATTATATGATATAACCTGTGTATCAGAAAAAAACTAACACTAAAAATACCACAACCTTATCTCAGTGTAATGAGATACATGATTATGAATAATACTTATTTCTTTTTTCTAATTCACTGTATTTTCTTTTTTTTTTTTTTTTTTTTGAAATGGATTTCCTCTTATGCCCAGGCTGGAGTGAAGTGGCATGGTCTTGGCTCACTGCAACCTCCACCTCCTGGGTTCAAGTGATTCTGCTGCCTCAGCCTCCTGAGTAGCTGGCATTACAGGCGCCTGCCACCAAGCTCAGCTACTTTTTGTATTTTTAGTAGAGACAGGGTTTCTCCATGTTGGCCAGGCTGGTCTCAAATTTGACCTCCAGCAATCCACCTGCCTCAGCCTCCCAAAGTACTGGGATTACAGGTGTGAGACACCACACCTTGCCTAATTCATTATCTTTTCTAAATCTTCTATCATGTGCATTAACTTACATAAGTAGAAAAGTAAATTTTAAAACTCTCAAATTAGTAAGAAATGAGCATTAACACTGGGTAAATTTGAATTTGATTTACAACCAATACAGCATAAAATATATGTTGATATTGCTATTAGAAATGAGTTTCAAAAAGTTGATGAGACTAACTTTTGATTTTGTTCATTCTTAAATGTTACAGTGGACAAAGTCTCAGAGACATGTTAATTCTAAATCAAATACAAAATTGTGCTAAATCAAATCTGTGTGTTTTTAATGATTAGGTATTACAGGTGAACTAAATTGAACTTACCTTCAAGTGCAAGGCCTGTGTTTGTTGCCTTTTCCAAGCCTATCATATAATTCAGATTCTTTCACTTGGTAACTACCCAGTGTTGGTTATCACGATTCATGTGTTCCTTCATTTCACAAGGATTTATTAAATACTTACTTTGTGCCAGGCACTGTTTCAGGTCTTGAGGAGACAGCAGAGAACCAGACTGACAAGGCCCCACACCAATGGATCCTACATTTTCGTAAAGTAAAATTATACAATAAACAAGTAAACAATAAACTGTCAGATAGTGATAAATGCTACGAGGAAAAGAAAACAGAGTGATGTGATAGAGAGTGGTCAAGCTGGGGTGGCCTCTCTGAGGAAGTAACATTAAGACAGCTCAACGACCAGAAGGAGCCACCATGCAATAATGGCTAACACCTCCCCAGGCAGCACACAGGTGCATGCCAAGGCCATAAGGTAAAAATGAGCATAGCTGGCTTGAGGAACTGGAAAAAGGACAGAGTGGCTTGAAAAAAGTCTATGAGATGAAGCTCAGAGCTAATAGGAGCCAGATAATGTAGGGCTTTTTGAGCCCACATGACAGAATTTAACTCTACACAGGTTAGAAAGTTATTGGAGCATTTTAAGAGAGAAACAGAAGCTGAACTCCTGACAAAAAAAAATAAAAAATAGATTTAAAAATGAATGCAGGGTCGGGCATGGTGGCTCATGCCTGTAATCCCAGCACTTAGGGAGGACAAGGTGGGCGCATCACCTGAGGTCGGGAGTTTGAAACCAGCCTGGTCAACATGGTGAAACCCTGCCTCTACTAAAAATACAAAAAAAAAAAAAAAATAGCAGGGTGTGGTGGCACATGCCTGTAATCACAGCTACTCGGGAGGCCAAGGCAGGAGAATCACTTGAACCCAGGAGGTGGAGGTTGCAGCGAGCCAAGATCACAGCACTGTACTCCAGCCTGGGCAACATGAGTGAAAATTCTGTCTTTAAAAAAAAGAAAAATGAATGTAAAATACCAAGAAACTATAAACACAAGTTTTGTGTCATCTCCTGTCTGATACAATCAAGAGAGTCCATATCTTGTCTACAACAATCACAAAGAATAAATTGGCAGAATTCAGAAGATAGATGAAGGTAATAAAAAAACCATGAGAGAAATTGAAATCACATTTAAAACAAAAGAAGTAGAAAAGATTCTACTGAAAAAATATAAGGACATAGAGTGCAGACCTGAGAGAATTTTAGGTGAATAAAGACATACAAATTAGAGAAAATAAGCACATAAAATAATGTAATGAGATAGAAAGACAAAGAATATATAATTGCATAATTGGTGTCTTTGAAGATGAGACCAAAATGTTTAGACGAAAAATCATTCAAATGTACAGTAGGGGAAAATATTACTGAAATAGGCTCTAGAATCTGTAGACTATAAAGGCATACCACATTATAGGCACTATCAACCCAAAGAAATATCCTGATGAAGTTTTATAACTTTAAAGATAAACACTCTTATGAGATGAGGGGCAGGAAAGGCAAGTGATCTACAAGACAGACTAGCCTCAGGCCAGGGTATTTTTCACAGCAATTCTCAGTGCCAGAAGGGATTGGAAAATAGCAGCAGAGTTCAAAGAGGAAAAAAAAATAGAAATAAAGATTGAGTCAGGGGTTTAATATCCAGCCAAGCTGTTATTTATTGTTAAAAGCACCATGAATACATTCACAAACATATACTGCCTCAGGAAACAGAGTACTCATGAGCCTCACTTGAAAGAAGCGATTTGATATGAAACCCAGATGAGCAACAGATACATCAAAATATAGAATTCAAGAATGGTGACAACCTCCTAAAAACAGAAGACTGGTCATGAGCATTGAATCCATTTGAATATATTACTATCACTATAGAATTGTTGAAATTGTGGTTTCAGCATATATTCATCAGTACAAACCCGTATCTTAGCAGCTTAACACAATAAAAGTTTGTTTTTAACTCATGTCACTATTTAATGAGGGTTTTTGAGTGGGACCCTCTGCTCCATGCAGTGATCTGGAGACTCTGATGTCTTCCTTTGTGTAGCTCCACCATTTTTAATGCAGTTTTAGGGTGACCCTGGACCCATCGAGCTCATAGACAGAGGGAGGACAGAAAGAGGGTGGAGAAGTCATCCTCATTGTTAACTGCCTTAGACTGAAAGTATCACTTTAATTTCACTTACATTGATCATGGAGAATTCTGAGCAGTCTCTAATACACAGAATATAATGTCGTTATCATTAGGTATAATAATACAGAAATAATATGATTACAAAAACTGGGAAGTTATGAGAATTGGGAAGAAATGTATATTTTCTCATTTTTCATGGCAGAAGTTAATAAATTCTAAATGTTATAAATCAAGAAATAATGGCTTAAATATATTGTCATGCCTTATTTTATATTATAAATATAGACTTGGGAAGAATAAATGTAGAACAACAACTAAAAAACAGACAATATAGCAAGAGACAGAAAACTAAGGCGGTATAAAAACAAAATAAACTAAAAAGTAATAAAACATAGCTAGATCTGTTGAAATAACAGAATTGAATGGAATAAACTGATATGTTAAATATAAGAAATTATTAGATGAGAATCAAAACATATTTGATATATATTATAAATATAGAAATATATCTCAGATATATTAATAAATGAAAAAAGCAAGTTGTGGAACAAAATGTATAGTTTAATCCTATTTGCATTTAATATATATGATATATATTATATATGATATATACATATTGTTTTATACTATATACACATAGAAAATATTTTGAAGTATACACAAGAAATGGTTAGCGGGGTTATTTCTAGGGATTGGGATGAAGGGTTAGGAAGGACAAGCATATTTGTACTTTTTACCATATATCTATTTGTACCTTAAATGTTGTTGTAATAAGCATGACATTTTGACTATAAAAATATAAACAAAAAATCCTGAAGTCCAACACAGTTCCATTGGAGAACTGAAAGGAACAAGCAAAGGATAGGGGAGAGATCAGGGAAGACTGGCAGAGTGGTCTTTGCTAACCATGAATCTTGAATCCAGGTAGAGGAGTTAAAGATTCCAGGTAGCTTCTTCCTTCTTTTCTTTCTTTTTCTTTCTTTCAAAAAAATGTAAATAAATACATACAGATTCCAGGTAGCAAAAATGTTGAGTCTCCAAGGATAAGGAAGAGCCCCTACCACTGATCCCCATGTGCACTGACAATGTGGAAAGGACATGGCATGTTTAATAAACCTTGGGTATGCCTGGAGTATGACGTGTGTGGTGGAAAGGTGTAAGAGGTTAAGACTGGAAGGACAGAGCAAATTTGATGAATGGAGGAGTTAAGCTCATTCATTAGAAAATTAGATTTTTCTCAGAGTATTTTGAACAGAATAGTAACTTGATTGGGTTAGCATTTTACACAAATAACTATGATGTCCATATGGAGAATTAGAGACCACAGAAAACTGACAACCCATTAGGATTCTAGTCAAATAATCCAGTTAGTCATGATGATGATCTGAGCCAAAATGTTGGAACTATAGATAAAGAGAATATGGGTTCAACATTCAAGAAATACTTAGCAGGTAGAATACACAGAACTTGACTATTCATTGGATGTCATGGTGGTGGCAGAGTGAAGACTACAGAAGGAGAGTCGGGATGATACCCAAATATGATAGTTCATTTCATTATGTGAATGTAGAAAGAGAAGCAAATTTGGTTGTGGTTAGGAAGAGGGAGAAAGGTAAGTTCAGTCTGAGGAATGTTGAGTTTGAAGTGTAAGTGAAACATTCAGGAAGAGGGAAGCAGGTGTAAGACCCAGAGAAAGGTGGAAATGTATAATACAGAAATAAAAATAGTCTGTAACTGATAGCAGAGGACAAATGCAGAGAATTGTGAGAAGGGAAGGGGTGAATATATAAAATGTCTCTGACGGGTCAGGGTCCTCTGCTCATTTCAAAGGCATATACTGAGAACCTTTTGCTTTTATTCCTGGAAATTTCTTGCCATTCCAACTCCTTGGCCAAGAATGGAGTTCAAGATTTCAGGTAGCAAAAAAGCGTACATTAGAGTTAGAAAGAAGTGGGTGGATTTATTCTGACAAGCTTTGGTCCTCAAGGAAGCTGGGTCCTTTTGTGGCTGTTGGGAATTGAGGCAGCACTTCTCTAAGAAGCTTTGAGACATCTCTTAGGAAAAGAGATGGACATTTGCCCTTTGTCCCCTAACTGGACCACTGGGTGTGGTCCTAACTCTTACTTTGTATGACCAAATGAAAGACCAGGCTTCATAATAACTTCAGGAGGGGACCAACTGCCTCCCTGCCAGGAAAGAATAATTCAACCTTCCTTTAAAAATAAATAGCTAAAAGCCAATCACATACTTATAATTCAAACGTAATGCTGGTACCTAAATCCAAGTGCTACATTTCATGAATCCTATCACCCCAATTTGTACCTAAGGCCCATAGGGCTTTAATTTCTTTGGTGGACAGTCTGGGGACCAGAGAAAGTACGTCTTGTCACAAAGTAGTATTTCCTTTGTGAGGGGGAACAGTAGTAGGGTACTGAGAAAGGAATCTAACAAGACAGAGGCCCAATATATTCATGTATAGGTAGAATTGGAAGTCTTTGAATTTTGTATATTTATTTTTTTCCTGTATGTGTATACATTTGTAACAACAATAAAAATACTCAATTGTTCTTACGTAGTAACTATTTGAAATTATTTACTACTGTAAAGTAGCTTACCATTTGCATTTGGAAAGAACATTTTAATCTCTTTGAAATTAAAATCTTAAATCATTTGTACATTTCATGCTAGAAATGACCAAATGGGTTTAGAATCCAAACAAAAATATATCTCACAATATTGTGTGGCAACTTGAAAACTGTTGCCTTGTTACTGCTGTGAAAATTTATATTCTGTCATAGTTGTTATGATTTCACATAATAGGATGAGGAGGGGCTGTGCGTTTCTAGCATCTATCCAGAGAGAAGGAGATAGCGTATATCTTCTAACTATAGAAAGTCATCTATTTTTTATTTTGTCTGAAATAAAATTCTTATTTTTGTCTAGAATCCTTTCTTTTTCTCAAATTGCACTCATATATAATGCCTGGCACATATTAGGCCCTCAAATATATAGATACCTGTTTGTATTATGTTTTAGCATCACTATTTTTATGGGGAATAGTCAGAAATCTGTGCATGCTCTACAAAATCAATCTAGCTTTTCACAGGCAAGCAGAGAACTGAGGAAAATCATTCAAATGTTTGATGCAATGAACCAGATGATTTCAATTTCAACTGATTACTTCAATTCACTTCTTCACTATAGTTGGGTAGTCTAAATTTCTGTTTGAAACGTACAGCTTTTATATTTTTGCAAAGTTCCATTTTTTAGTGATTTTTAAATCTTTGGTTTCTATTTCACTTCCCATTTACCATTTCAATCTGAGACTTTAATACCGTTTCCACAGTTACAAGCCTCAAGTTAATCATGGCCCTGGGAATTGAGTTCTCCAGTGTGTACACAGGGGGCTTGTGGGTTCCCAGCGTAGACGATTGGCTCCAAATCCTGCCACTGGGGATTCAGGCACACTGTCTGCCAGCTCGCCCTGCCTGACAAACACTGCTGGTGAGACAGAAGTCAGTGATTGGTCATCACCACTGGAGAAAACTGAGGAATCCATCTTTGGTCTTGCAAGGGAAGGGTAGTAGACAGAGTCTCCAATACGGTGTCTCATCTGTAATGGCAGCTTCTGTAGTCTGGCAGAGATGAACACAGGCCACTGGATGAAAGGAAGCCTCTGATTCTCAGGACCACCAGGTAGTCTGAGTTTTTCTAATCTCCCAGGTATACCAGGTAGATGCATATATTGTGCTTAACAATATAATGCTATTTTCCTCATCATTGTATTTCCAAATCCTACTTGTCCTTTAAGGTTGGCCTCAAGACTTACTTTCTGCATTAAATTATTCTGTTACGTATTAAATATATATTTAGGCTATTAAAAGTATAGAAAATGATGTAGCAAACACTTGTGTACCATTAGATGATTTTTATTTAATAAAAAGTATTACTCTCTGGTAGAAAGTAACATTCTGTTGAGAGAGAAGTCGGTTTACCCAGGTCTAGTAGGAATTGCTTTCTGTGACATGCTAAGAAGTGAACAAGGAACAGAAAGGTCTATTTCAACTTGTGTCTGGATTCATCTACCTCTTTTTGTTTGCTTGTTTGTTTGTTTGTTTGTTTTGCCTCACCAAGACTTTACCACTGCCTTTACCCATGATAAGCTCCATCTGCCAAGACACCTCTGGAATAGAATTATGCTTCTGATGGACCTTCCCATCCTCCCAAACAGCTCTCTAGCCAGGAATGAACACCCAGGGAACCAGTTAAACTTCCTACTTGTGTTGACTGAGAGCCTAACAGAAAACAGAAGAAAATGTTGCAACACTATCCAGGTTCTTGGTCAATTCTCTGGCTACAAGTTAGCAGCTTCTTTCCTCAGAATTCTGACTTTCTCCTTGTTAAAGGTGGAATTGCATTTCACCTCATCACCAGCCCGCAATTCATATGTTGAAGTTCTAGCCTCCCAGTACCTATGAATGTGACCTTATTTGGAATAAGTTCTTTGTAGGTGTAATTAGTTAAGAAGAGGTCTTACTGGAATAGGATGGGCTTCTGATCCAATATAATAGATTCCCTTATTAAAAAAAAAAAAAGAAAATTTAGACATAGACACCCAGGGAAGATGATGTGAAGACACAGGGAGAAGACAGCCAAGTGATGACAGATTCAAAGATTAGAGTGATGTATCTGTAAGCCAAGGAATCCCAAGGATTGCTGGCAAACACCAGAAGCTAGAAGAAGCAAGGAAGGACTCTCCCCTACAAGTTTAAGAGGGAGCATGATCCTGCTGACACTTTGATTCAGACTTCTAGCCTCTAGTACCGTGAGACAAGAAATTTCTGTTGTTTTAAGCTTTAAAAAAAATTTAAGATACATTTTTAAAATTTTTAAAGTGTTACTGATGGTGTTTGATACAGCTTTCTATATATTCCAACATAATTCTTATTTCTCCTCCCCAGAAGAAAGTTGTTGCCTATTATTGGGCTCTTAGGTAGGGTTTTTCAGTGATTCTGCCCTTTCCTGGATCTTAATTTTTCACGAGGAGTCCAGTTCCAGGTCCCTAACTTAACCAGATCTTAGGGCCTGTGCCTCCATGCAAGCATTAAGAGACCCTAAAGTGGAAATGCAGTCTGGAACTTTAGGTGGACCCATCATCTTGACCGGGAACACTTATACCTCTTTTGACCTCCCAAATTCTCTCTGATTCCTGTAGCATTGAGCATTTAATCCACTTTCCAGTCACTTATTTAGCACCTACTTACAGGTACAAAATAGAGGATGTATTCTAGTCTTTCCTTATAAGACTATAAATCCTCGAAGCAGTATTATTCTCTTTTTAAAGCAAACTGAGGAGAGTTCGCCTAAAGAGTTCCTACTCTGTAGGAGATTGCGCATGTACATCAGTCTCATTATCAGAGAAGTCTGTACTCATAAGTATGCTTAGCTTTACAGAACATGTGATATTGTAGCCATTCAGCAGTTATTGATAGGCTACTATGTCAAATTAGTGAATTAAGTATTATAAAAGAAATGCATAAAGATTTATTTTCCCTACCTTGAGTTTCTCTCAAATGGTTGAGGCATTTTTGAAAATACCTATAGTAAACTACTTGATGGTTTCAATGTAGTAATCATGCTGAGGCTTCAACAAAGGTTACCGTTATAATGTTGTCATTATCATAATTTGATTTGTATTTTAGGAATTTTTTAATATTTAAATTTTTTCCAAAGCAAACCTGAAGGTTGAGTGTTTGCCCAAACAATTGAATAAGAATTGTTTATCTTAGACCAAATCATCAGTATCACTGACATTTTTACCAGAGTTTGAAAATGTATTCTTGCACCTCATTCTTTTGCTTTGCACTGGCAGCAAATCACTATGTATAGAAACTGCCAAGACAGGCCTTATGGAACTTACACAGCATCTTTCTCTCTTTGACTTGTGTGAACACAAATTGGAGATGGATAACTGAGATACACTTGGCCACAGATTCCATTCTGTCATCTGGAACTGAACTAAAGCACAATTATTCAAGGCACACTTCAATGAAATTCTTTATGAATTGACCATTTGTGCTTTTTATTATAACTGGACAAATTGCCTTATTATGTAATACACCATCTTTTTTAAAAAATCAACTTTTATTTTAGATTCAGGGTGTATATGTGCAGGTTTGCCACATGGGAACACTGCATCATAACACTGAAGTTGAGGGTACAGATGATCCCATGACCTGGAAAGTGAGCACAGCACCCAATAGGCAGTTCCTCCCTCCTTTCCCTTCCTCTCTCCTCCAGCAGTCCGCAGTGTCCATGGCTCTCACATTTATGTCCATAGGTACTCAGTGTTCAGCTCCCACTTACAAGTAAGAACATGCAGTGTTTGGTTTCCTGTTTCTGCATTACTTTGCTTGGGATAATGGCCTCCGGTGGCATCCATGTTGCTGCAAAGGACATAATTTCATTCTTTTTATCACTGCATAATGTTCCATGGTGTATATAATATATCTTTTTAACTAATACTGTTTAAAACTTCACATGCAATATTCCTATAATTTTATTTCTATCAAAAATGTAATAAAGCATTATTAGTGCAAACATAGCAGAGTCACAGAAATTGTGGTGGTCAGTCATCAATCAAGAACTGAATGTCCTGAACCAAAGACTTATTAAAACTATAATTTGGATTTATTTTTGTCTTTATTTTCCAGACACTGCAAATGGATGTAAACAAGCTGAACATAACCTTGCTTCGGATCTTCCGCCAAGGAGTGGCTGCAGCTTTAGGACTCTTACCTCAACAAGTGCACATCAATCGCCTCATTGTAAGATATCTACATTTTACATTCTCAAAATTCAAGCTCTGTGTGTGTGTGTGTGTGTGTGTGTGTGTGAATCACTAAAGGGCTCATGCTTTAGTTTTAGGCCTCATGAGCCATATCTGGCACATCATCTGTTTTTGTAAATAAAATTTTATGAAATAAGCCACATCCACTCATCTACGCATTGCGTGTGGTGACTTTTGTATTACAGTAGCAGAGTTCAGTAGTTGCAATAGATTGGCTCATGAAGCCTAAATTTTTTATCATCTGGCTTTATAGTGGAAGTTTGTTAACTCTGTCATAGTTCTAGGCTAGCTCCTGTGGTAAGTATGAAAGGGCCCAAAACACTTGCCTTACCAACCTGGCACTACTCCAAAAATATTCTCCTTTAGAGTGAACGCCTCTGAATCAGTGAGGCACTGTTTCCAGACATTATTTATTAAAGCCCTTTCAAGTATATCAATAGAATGATGGACACTGAATGCACAAGGTGGGGGCATTTTAAATCAAGAATAAAGAAGAACTGACCCTGAGGACTGCAGCCCAAATGGAATGCAGGAATTGGTAGTCCGGGAAAACCAAGAGAAAACTTGAATGGGTATCTGAGTGGGTAAAGTAAAAAATAAAAATAAAAATAAGAAGTAAACCCAAAAGATCTATTGTATAGGACCCAGCTAGGCCTATCTGTCAATCACCCACATTCATTAATTCCTGTCTTTCCTCGGTGTTTGGAAACCTGGATATTATCCTACAACATGTTCCCAACTGCACTGGAAAGTGGACGTGAGCAAAGGCCAAAAAAACACAAATTCAGATCAGATGACTGTCTCTTTCTAAATAGCTAGTCACCTCAGTTTTATGTGAAAAGGGGCTTTGGGATCACTGTATAGGTTTTAAATTGTTCTTAATTTCCACCGCAATGGGAGTCCAAGCAAGGATTCCACATTCTCCCAGCCTTAAATTGCTGTGCTTCTTCTGCATGGAGTTCACCTTTCTACTGCTCAGTCTGCCTTCCCTATGGAGGGAATTTGGTTTTTGTTTTGGTTTGCGTTTTATGTTTCTTTTCATTTTTTCTGTGTGTGGAGAGTGAGTTGTTTCATTTCCTCATAAAAACTTGTATTCTGTGAATCAACAATGTTGTAGAACTGAACAAGCTTTTAAAAAGTTTTAACTCGTACCACAGAAGCAATATACCATTCCCCTGAATAGTGAAGGTTACTTATATCCAGGGCACACCTTCCTCAAATGAGAAGATTTAGGTATTAAAGAAGTCTTGGCTGGGTGTGATGGCTCACGCCTGTAATCCCACAACTTTGGGATGCCACAGTGGATGGATCACCTAAGGTCAGGAGTTCAAGACCTGCCTTGCCACCCTGTCTCTACTACTAAAAATATAAAAAAATAGCCAGGCATGGTTGTGGGTGCCTGTAATCCCATCTACTTAGGAGGCCTAGGCAGGAGAATTGCTTGAACCTGAGAGATGGAGGTTTCAGTCAGCAGAGATCATGCCATCGCACTCCATCCTGGTCAACAAGAGCAAAACTCTATCTCAAAAAAAAGTATTGGATCTAGATTTAGATTTTATATATATATATACATATAAATATATATATGCACAAACCTGTGCATCTGTATTTTGCTAAGATATATAGAGAGATGATTTAGATGTAGATATCTTAGATACACTTTTATACATATAGGTTTAATGAGCATTATAGCTGTTTGCAGGGATGAAGGAGGGATTTGCCACACTGAGGAAGGGATATGCTTGTCCTCAGAGAATGTTAGTAGCATGGTTAAAAGTAGTTATTGTAATAGCTGGAGTTATAATACCTGAGATAGCAGAGTGTGGTGATTAACAGTATGTGTTTTGGAGACAGACAAAACCATACTTCATTTCCAGTGTGGCCATATTCCATCCGTGTGAATCTGGACAAGCCACTTAGGTTTCATTTGTAAAATAGAGATAACCATAATACCTATTGCCTGGGGGTGTTCTGAGCAATAAATGAGATAAGAGATTTAAGGTAAATATGAGCATGTCAGGCACAACACAAGTACTCTGTCCCTACTGTCATTGTTATTAGGTCACAAACTATTTAAATTATTATAAACATGTTTCACATCAGTATTTAGTTATTGTCTGTTGTTCTCTGCAAACATGAAAATACTTTTCCTGGCTTGCTAATAGTAAACTGATACTTCATTTTATACCCAGCTAAAAATTCTGATAAAGCACATTAAAAGAAAATTTTCTAGCATGAGAGAGCTCCATGTGTCAGAAAGAAGGCTAACAATAATTTCACTCTATTAGTGTATTACATAAGTTGTAAAAGATAATATTATCAATGGCTATGTCATTTTTGTCTGCTGTTTGTGTGTACATATGTAGAATATCAGACATTTATGGTAAGAAATTTTCTGATTCCATTTTAGCTAATGAAGTAATATTAACAGGAAAAGTATTATGACATCACTACACAACATTTGCATTTCTACTAAATGACCGATTTTAAATGTGTGACATATTTGAGGTGAAGAACAGAATCAGGAAAAGGATTTCAAAGCTCATCTGGCACCATTTTCCTTAGCTAGCCAAGCCTTCACATTAACACAATCTATAAAAATAATAGAGTGTGTGGTGATGTCTAATATGTAATTTTATTATTACATTGGATTGTATTCATTTGATTTTAAAATGCTTCTTTAAACATAATTACTGGGAACATCTGAACAATCTACATCAAAAAAATTACAATATGGAGTGGTAAATTAATCAGCATAGAATGAAATACAAAATTACAAATCTTGGGGGGACAACTAATTGCAAGAAAGCTATTTGAAGATGTTAGACTTTGGACTGGTAATATTAAGTCTACCAGAGAATAACTAATAAGTAGAATCTCCACAATGCCTTTTAGGATCCTAGAATTCTGACTTCCTTTAATGTTTCTAAAGGAAAGGTAAAAATATTATCCAAAGTTGTTTAAAATGCCTATAACACATACAAATATTCTGCTTTTATTAGGGAAAGAAGAACAGTATTGAACTGTTTGTGTCTCCCATAAACCGTAAAACAGGAATTTCTGATGCTCTGCCCTCTGAGGAAGTTCTTCGTTCACTTAATATCAATGTTTTGCATCAAAGTTTATCCCAATTTGGAATTACAGATGTCTCTCCTGAGGTATGTTGCTGCATGAAACGTTCCATTTTAAAATGTGAACAGTTAGCATGCTATGGTAATTCAACCCCAAGAGGCTTTGAGGTGAAAGCTGTTTACTGTATGTTACTTGATAATAAAAATTTCCCTGAGTGTCAGAATTCTCTGATCTTTACATTGTATATGTTTACTTCTTAAGGAAATGCATTTTCACATTGAAGTTTCACTCTTCAGCATTTTTCTTCTTCAAACCTTTTTGGCCTTATAACTTATTTTGACTTATCCAGTAAATTTTCTAGAAGAAAGAAGATTTAGATGTATTCAATTGATCACTTGAAACTGATATGTCAGAAAAACTGAAAATACCTTTAAACCTTTCTTTCTCTACAGGTGCACCCCTCCTCATTGTTTTTGTTGTCAAAATGGTCCCCAGATATTCACCATTTCCCATAACTTTGGAATTAATTTGAAATATGATTTTTCTTTTGCTGAAGAAACAATCTTAAGAACTATACATATTTCTTCATAGTATTTTACAAATTTGGCACTTTTAAAACATTTCCTCTGCCACCTCTACCATCTCACTCCTGAGTGGATTTAATTCCCTTTCCACTTCTTTCACTCCATCCCGCTCTAACAAACATGCTGGAAGGATCGTCATCCTAAATACATGTAATTCAATTCATAGAGTCATGAAATTAGACTGGAGGGAACATATGTAACACCTTGTAGATAAAGAAAGTATGGCCCATAAAAATTAAGTGACTGTCTCAAGGTGACAGAACAAGAGAGGCACAAAGCACTGCCTAAAATCTTGATATCTTTTCTTTTGTTTTTTTCTTTTATAGAGGAAGGGTGGAGCTGTGTTACCCAGGCTGGTCTTGAATGCCTGGCCTCAAGCAATCCTCCCACCTTGGCCTCCCAGAGTGCTGGGATTACAGGTGTGAGTGAGCCATCTTTCCTGGCCAAAGTCTAGATCTCCTGATGCCTAGTCTATTCGCCTTTACAGTAAAGCACACTGCCTCTTATTTTAGTAAATATCACAAGTGTAGTATAAAAAACTCTGGGTGGGCATGGTGGCTTATGCTTATAATCCTAACTACTGGGGAGGCTGAGGCAGCAGGATCACTTGAGCCCAGATTGAGTTTGTTTCCCAAAGCCACATTTAAAATGTGTGTGACCATGAGCAGGCCATTTAATCTCTGTGAGGTCATCTGCCTTTGCAGTGTTGACCTCCTTGAGCCTCAGTTTCTTCAAATCCAAAATGGGTATAGCACTTATAAACTAGAAATATAGATTCCATTTTTTAAATATATGTAGAAATTCTCACATAGTAGGTAGCACACAAATGTAATTTGAATGCAGAATGAATTGGCACATGAGAATATATGTCATCATTGAACCATGACTATCACAACTACCCACAGCTGGTCTTCCTGCATTTGGTTTTGTGCCTCTCTCTGTTCTCTTTCCCAGCACTCCCAATGTGTTTTCTGTCCTGCCAGTAAAGTAACCTTTCTCAAGATAAATTTGGCATGCCCTCCAATTTCATGATTCTTCTTTGACTTTCAAAATACTATTAAATGAAGTCTGGATTTCTTAATATGGTATATGGTCCTTTGTATGCTGGGCTTTATAATTGTCAAATAACATTTTCCTAGTTTACATTTCAGCAATTCTAAACTTGATAGATATCATGATACACCATACTCTCTCCTTCCTCCATGCTTTTGTGTATATTGATTTGTCTACACACCTTTCACTTCTCAATATCAGTCTTCTGTGTAGCAAATTATCCCTTGTGCCTCCACAGACAAAGTTGCTCCTTATCCTATGTTCCCATCCCCTTCAGGCCCTTCACAGACTGACTGGTACACATCTTGCCTATGACAATTCTTTATATTTTAGAAAGACCATTGGATAAATATATTCTGCTCCCCATAAGCTTTTAGAGAATCATATAAACAGTCTTCCCTGTTGCTTTATTCTGAATTCAAAAGCCAGTCTGGGGGCTTTAAGAATACAGCACCTTATTGAGTCACTCAGATTTGCAAACCAAGAGAAGCTCCCCATACAAAAAGAGCTGGCTTAAGGGAAGTACTTGGGCATCCTCCAATATACCCCAGTCCGGTGAAGGTGAGGTACTTAGCTTAATGGCCTCTCACAGAGCTACTAGCTCACAATAGACTACACTTGAATAATGAAAGTGTATTTGATGGTCAAAATGTGACAGTTTCTCATAAAATTGTTGGAATCTAGAAATCTAAAATTTAGAAAATACACAGAAGATGAGAAAGTATTCGAATTAGGTGTAAGGAACATATCAATAAGGACAGATGGATTGTTTGAACCTTTTGTTTGGACACTCCTAGAAGGTGCCAGGCATTACCCTTTGACCTTTGACCAGAATCTTGAATTGCAGAAACAGAGAAAAGCTGTCTGTAGTGAGCAGGCACCCCAGCGGGGAGGTGCTTGGTATAGATACAACCTAAAGGAGCCCTGAAAAAATATTGGTTGATAGTTGCTTAAAACTGGCGAATCCTATTCTGTGAGTTTTCTTACATCTTTATTCATCTTTTCTATGGTTAATGTTGTATAACAATTTATCCCTCAATCCATTTTTTCACATTTTAATCTTAAAATTATAACGTTATGGCAACATGTTCATTAACAGAAAAAATAAACTTCGGTATTTTTGCATTTCATCCTTTGCGTGAATTATAGAACATCGTGAATGATGTCTCAAAGCATCTCTTTCTAAACTTATGTTAATTATTTTCATGGAAATATTTTTGTTGTTGTTTTTCAATATGCTTGATTTTTTTTAATTGAAAATGACTCTTGAGAAACAGAAAAATACCAACTAGAAAACTATTTTTGTTTAGTCATCTGTTTTCATTTGTAATCTGTTTCTTGAAAGGAAAAGACATTATTTCTTTTATATATTTTTATATGATATGTAGAACATTATAGGCACTCATACAGATAAAACCAGACTTCCTCTTGCCTAATAAGTAAAATCCCAGGAAAATAAAATTAAATGTCTTTACAAAATAAGTACCTGTTAAAACAGTAAGTTCTGTATTGACATTTTTTAAAATGATTTAGGAATTTTGTTGTTGTTCAATTGCAAATTACTGCAGTTTCCAAATCTTATATTACAAAGAAGAAAGTGACCTTCTTTAAATAAAAGTCCAATGTGCTGACTGATACCTACATGAAATATTTACAAAGGAAAAAAAGCCATTACATATAAATATAAACAGTAATGTGTGAGTTTAATGAGTATTCCTTCAAACTAGGAACACTAGCAGGTAGTCTAGTCTAAATTGGTATAGACCTAGCCATAGAGTGCTGAGGAGCCATGCAATCAACATCAACCTGTATTAGACCATTCAGAACAATTGCTTACATTATGCACAGTACAATGGAAGCTTGGCATTTATCAAACAAAGCCATATTGTTATAGGATACATCTCATTTATCTGCCTAAGTCAATCAAATTAACCAGATACTTTGTAACATTTGCACTTCATTCTTATTCTATGTGCTTCAGCTCTTTTAAAGAGGTATATCTCCTAGATCCTCTGTATCTCTGAATCATCTCTCCTAGCATTTGGGATCTCCTTCTGCATCTGAGATCAGAATTGATTAAAATATTTAGAGAGGAAGGACAAAAGAAAGAAGAAAGAATGAGCTATACTGCATCGAATTATTAAACAGGATATAGAGAAGACATTGTTATCTATACAGAAAACTGCCCAAATTTTAAATAATAAAACCCATCAGCTTCTTTTACTGCAGCTAAGTTAAAGGGCAAAGCAGTGTGGCCATGAAATAAAACATAAAGAAGATATAGTGGCATTAGCTTGACCCAACAACAGAGCCTCTGAATTATTCAACCCTCAGCCCCCTGACAAACTATAAAAAGCATGGGGTTAACCCTATGCAAAGGTTAGATTGAAGATTCTTGTGAATTATAGTCCTTTGATTTGTGAGCTCTTAACTACAAACTTTTCCATTTATTGCCCTGCCCTTATCAGGTTTTTTAGATCTCTGTACAAATATAGTAGTGTTCAGCAGGAGTAGCATGACTCAGAAAGAAATCTATTTATCAAGAAAATGCAGTGACTAAGTTCTAGGCGTTCAAACACGTGTCTTTTTAACTGAGGGTGGGGGATGGGAGGGTAGGAGTTAATTTTTTCATCATTACTGCTTCAGTTAAAAAAGAAAACAAAACAGGTTTGTCTTAAGCAGGAAGGAACATGTTGATATTCTAGGAGTTATAGAACTACAGCAAGGAAAAAAAAAATGAACCAAATCGGGTTAGGAACACAAAATCTCTTTCCACCCACCTAACCACCCCTTTTTATCCAAATTTTACATGGGCTTAAGCTCAACTCCTTATACTTAAATTTGACAAATTTATGCTGCCTACTTGAAGGCTTAACTAGTTTGCTTTTATAGCAAACAATGGATGCTATTTTGTTGCCTGTAAAAAAATTCATTTCCATATTTATACCTGATTTCTGCAAGAGTTTTCTTTTCTATTAGTTTCCAGCTATGCTTATAGAGACATTGGAATAAAAAACGATATGGTTGACATCAAAGAGGTGAAAGAAAATTTGTCACTTGAGCCTAACGTTTTCTTTCCAGCAGGATACTTGGTTTCTAATCATTTTATCAATCAAATATTTTCAGGTTCTCCACTGATTTATCGTTTATATATCTTTAAAATTGATATCTAAATCATTTCTTATATCTGTGCATCCATCTATGTCCCAGAAAGTAGGCAAGATGCTATTATCCTATAATTAGCACATCAATGTTTTACAAGTAAAGGAAATAGAATCCTGATTACTTTAGCAATTATTAAAGGCTTTCTCCAAATAATTTTCTGTTCAGCCTTGCTTATCTTCCCACCAGAACTCACTTGCATTCCAGAATAAAAGTTCTCATAAAATATTTTTCAGGGTACATTTTTTTGTCTGATTTATAAATGTTAGATATGTTTTATTTTTTAAAGGCTTCAAAGTAAATTAACGATAATTTCAAAGTTCAGATACCAACAATATATGTTTTACTCAAGGCCTTCTTAATCACTGGAGACAATATCCAAGGACAGATATGTATACTCACTAAAGGGAGGCAACCTTCAACAAAAATGAAATTTTAGATGAGTTAAAGCATTTGACTTGATTTAGCCTTTATATGTTTTTCCTAATCATGTACCATTTAATTTCAAGTTAGTTTCATTAACTATAAATCCATACTGTCACTAAATTATAAAACTTAATTTTATTCTAAGAATACATTTTAGTCAATGTGCATATTTAGAAAAAAGAATGAATGAAATAAAACTAATAGAGTCATGCACACTTTATTCATTCTGCTTCTCCACTCTTCCACCCCTAAAGTGGAACAAAAATGATACAAAGAAAAATAAATCTATGAATTTTACCTTTTATTGCCAAATAATTCTTAATGTTTTGATGTTCCCTATTACTTTAGAAGAATATGTGGTATTCTAAAAATATATGTTGTTGAGAAGACGCATTAGCCAGATTTTGACAATATAGACTCCACTTAAAAAAAAAAAAAAAGATGTGATTAAAAGCAAGAAAAGAAGGAAATAATCCTGGCATTGTTGCTGTACTTATTAAAGCACCACTAGCTTTTGTTTGCCCCTGTTTCACTTTTGTTTAAAAGAAAAGAACAGTATTACAGCGCGTAATCCAGGGTGTTGATGTTGTGGGAGGGAACTTAGAGTAAGGAAATATTCAGAAACAATTTCCTCCACCCAGAAAAGAACAGAACTCTCTTACCTACGAACCAGGTAGTTTCCACGAGAGACACTCAAGGATATTTAGAAAGCCTGGGACCTGCGGATCCCATATCAGGCATGCCTGCTCCTATTCCAGGAGACTAAATAATTTTTTGATATATAAGGATGGCAGTCTGTTGTCTTAGATCAGTTTAAGAAGCAGCTCTGGCAGCGGGGGGTGTAGGTGTGTTGCACTATGCTGAATGGAATAAGGCTAAAAATATGTTTAGTATCTGATAAGAACGCCAGTTTTCTCAAGCTCTCATTTAACATCGGACTTTCTGTTTTGCTTTTAAAGAAAAATGTTTTACAAGGGCAGCATGAAGCGGACAAAATCTGGAGCAAAGAAGGATTTTATGCTGTTGTCATTTTTCTCAGCATCTTTGTTATTATAGTAACGTGTTTGATGGTAAGTTTGCTTCTTTGTCTATTTTATCCTTTGCTGAGCCCACTGCTTGGTATTAGTGGGTACATTGCCATTCAAATGAATGCTAAAATGATTGGGAGAAGCAAGACTATGGTCCTGTTAGATTAGGAATATTTCATATCTGACATCAGAGCGATTTCTAAAGGAGAGCTTATGGAATTAAGGATGCTGACCTGAATAATAAGTCGTAATTGCAGTGCAGTTTTTAGTAACTTGATCAACTCTGAGAATGAAGCTTTAGAAAGTGATTTACTGAGGTCACTGAAGCCCTCAACATCAGTAAAGTCTCACGGGCACACTTTGGGTTTACTCTATTTCTCCTTTTATATCATCTTTATGGAACTCAGGGAAAAAAATTAAAAAGAAATATGTCTTTGGGACAAGCTTACTCCCTAAAGAATGGTTGATTTCCTTATTTTTAAAAGGCCTTGAAAGCATTCTATGAAAAGGAGATGATTATACCCTCAAAGGCTGACTTACTTAGACTACTAATTCATTTTTAAGGTGGATAAATAATACAAAAGTATAAATGCATATGCTGGAATAGCTCTGTAAGTAATAATGTGTAGGCTTTAAAAGCATATTTCTAATTTTAAAAATAGAACCCAAAATAAACCTAACCCACTAAATTAAGCAGTACTATTTGGTATTGAATGAATTAACGGTATGTTTAGAGTAGAATAAGATTTTTCTACTCTCTTGAAAATTTCAAGATGTATAATATTTAGAGTTTACAAATAGGTTTCAATGTCCTTTTTCCCTGTGAGCTATATTCTTTTTAATTTTGTACATTAAAAAAAAATACTTCTTCCTTAGTTTTTAAGTGTCCCCCAAAAGTCATTACGCTACTTATTTCTCTCCACAATCAACAGCGTTGCTACGTGTTTTATTGGATGTTGTTTATTTCTGCTCCCCCTGCTGGGAAGGGGTTACAGTTAGAAAGATTAGAGCTCCATCTGGAAAGACAGAGGCCGCATGGGTCTAAGCTTAGAGGATATAAAGCAAGCATGGTCTTAAACAGGGTGAAGGTGGGCATGTTTTCTAGAGTTCAAAATATGTGAAGTAACAAGAACACCCTAAATCTTCCATCATAATGAATTCAGAGATAGCTCCTATGGGTCAGGCACTAAGAAAAAAAAAATCTAAGAATCGTGACTCAATAAACAAAAGAAAAATTTAGAATTGAGTAAAAAAAAACTGATTTTTATATTTCACATGGTAGAGATTAAGAGAATAGAATTTTAATGAGAGAGTTGGAGGTTTTGCAGAAATTGTGGCAGAGTATTCTGGGCATCTCTGTTTTAAAGGATGTAGTTCCTTGTTACAGTTAATTGTACTTTAATACACGTGGTTCTTCTTTCCTTCATACAGGAAATCTCAAGTGCCATTTCCTCTCTTGTCAGTCACAATTAGCGTGTTTCTCTGCTTTGCAGATGAGAAAGGATAAGAGGAGGGGGAGAATAGAAAGTGGTTGAAAGTGATAAAAGTGGAAAATATTGAGGGGATCAATGGATGTGATTCAGAAAAGCAAAGGCAAGGATAAAAGAAGGGAAGTGGGAAAGCAGATTCATGCCCAGCCTTTAAGTACGAAGCAGAGCTTGCTATTAACATAGGGGATGTGTTTCAGATTCTGCATTTCTAACTCAGGGTGTGCTCATGTATCCAACGTAACTAGATAAATGTCTATGTTGGTCTCATGGCAAAAGGACCTATAGTAGTCACACCCTCAACCACTTGGGGCCAGAGGATGACTCTTCCTTTCCCAATATTTAAGTCAGAAAGTTAGGTAAGTTGGCTCCAAAGTTATTAGAACAAATCAAGAAAGGGGCATTTCAGAAGTATAGGTGATTGCTCTCTATTGGGTTAGCAGGTAGATTCATCTATTCATTCAATCAACAGATTCCTGCAGAGTATTCTCTGTGGGCCTATTTGTTGTTGGTATTGTGGGCAAAGGAGAAAACAGGACAGATAAGATCTCTGTCCTCTTGAAGTCTTTACTGTAGAGGGAGACATAGAAAATAATTAAGTTAATTTTTTAAATATCAAATGGTGAACATACTGTGTGATTCCAACTATATGACATTCTGGAAAAGTCAAGCCTATAGAGATAGTAAAAATATCAATGGTTGCCAGAGATTGCAGAGAAAGGGAACAATTAGGTAGAGGATAGCAGATTTGAGGGCAGTGAAACTATTCTGTATTCTGTAATAATGAATACATGACATTATGGATTTGTCAAAACCTGAACAATGTATGAAGAGTGAGCCCTAATCTACACTATCAACTTTCGTTAATAATCATACATCAATATTGATTCATAAATTGCAACAAATGAATCACACTAATAGGGCAAAATGAAGAGGTAGAGAAGAAAGGTATATGAGAACTTGGTATATTCTACTCAGTTTTTCTGTAAACCTAAAACTGCTCTAAAAATAGTATATTTTTTAAATCACACTGAAAAGTGCTATGAAGAAAAGAGTATAATAGTGAGTGGAGCCGAGCAACCTGAGATGTTTGAGACCTAAGGATGAAAATGTGAGAAAAGGACCCCCAGGCAGAGGGTACAGTGGATACAACTGGAATAAGCTTAGCCTATTCAGGCCCAAGGGGAAGAATGTTTTAGGCAGAGCCTTGATGTGATCTTCTATGTGTGTTTAAAGGATCCCATTTTCTTCTGGTAGAAAGTGGTGGTGGACAGAGGATGGGGAAAATTGTGGAAGGAAGAGGACCTTTCTGGAGGCTTCTGCAATATCCCGATGAAGAAGATGCTGGTGGCCCAGAGCAGGGGTGGGTGGTGGGGATGGAGAGAAGTAAAGGATTGAGATTTATTTGAAAGTAGAACTGACAGAACTTGCTATGTCCCAGTTCTCAGCAAGAGGGGGAAAATTAAAGATGATTCCTAGGTAATTTGGCTTCCCTGCCTGTGTGGAAATGTTCTCATTTCCTGGGAGAGGGACGTGTTGGAAATGGAGATGAGCATGTTCAGATAGTTCTTAAACAAATGAAAGAAATAATTAAATAGATTTCAAATGCTGTCTTAAATTTTAATATGAAGGAGTCACTTTGGAAAGTAAGAGGGGGACCAGGTGCAATGGCTCACGCCTGTAATCCAAGCACTTGGAAGTCAGAGGCAGGGGGATTGCTTAAGCCCAGGGGTCTAAAACCAGCCTGGGCAACACAGTGAGACCCATCTTTACAACAAAAAAAATGGTTTAAAAAATTAGCCAGGCTAATGGGACATGCCTGTAGTCCCAGCTTCTGAGGAGACTGAGAGGGGAGGAGCACTGGAGCCCAGGAGTGTGAAATTACAGTGAGCTATGATCACGCCACTTTACTCCAGCCTGAATGACAGATACTCTGTCTCTGAAAATATATATAAATAAATACAAATTCTGAAAAGAAACAGAGGAACCAGCAGCACAAAGACCGGAAGTTCATATTCACAAGAAAAGAAATACTACCCAATAGGATTAACACGAAGCCAAGTTGATCTGATGTAACTTACCACGTTTAGGGACATGCCAAAGTGATTGTCTAAAATAAGCTCATCTTTATACGTGTTCAAATTATTGTGATCATGAGCTTGATTTAAAGTAAGTTTTTCACATGCATTTCTCAGCAATACTTGTGCTATCACTTTTGTGATTCTGAAACACATGTATTTCAGTTCTATTTCCCATAGTTTGGTTGATTCCATGACAAAGCAAAGATATAACTCAGAATTTTCCCTCTGGCATCGATTATATTTATAAAAGATCAAGTACTTCCATTTGCATTAGACTTCCTACATGCCATAGAAATAAAAAGCATGTGATTTCATTAGGAAATTATATAGGTAAATTGCTGTAATGGAAGGTTGTATGTGCTATGTAACACCACCATAAAACTTAGCAAAATTTTTGAAAAGTGGCATATTGTTTACTTTCCTTAAAATACAAGTGTGTGTGTGTGTGTGTGTGTGTTGCCAGGCATAAAATTAGACAGCCATGACATTTTCAAATATGTGACTTATTTAGCACCTCACAAATGTGAATGTAGAGTGCATGGAGCAACAAATAGAAAAATGCAGTTTTCCAAGAAAAAAATGTGTGGGCAACTTCCAATCTATTCAGTCTGTTTTAGATGAAAGAAAGTTATTACTAAGAAGAATTAGGTCTTAAACTTGATGAAATAATAGAACACCATTTTTCATGTAAATTAGACATTCAAATGTCCTTACAGGTTTATTAACAAGTACAAAGACATTTATGAAATGTAGGTAGAGGTGTCTACAGGCCAGATTGCTTCTGGAAAGTAGTTTTAGAAATCACATGAAAATAGTTGTTTGGGTCAATAAAAGCACTGGCATGTTAGACCCATAGGAGAGTCATACATACGGGAGAGAAAGTTTTTCTAGTTGTAATCCAGTAGCTGTAGCAAGAAATCCTACATTGAACCACCTGCTCTAACCTTAACATCACACAATAAATACATGTCAAAGGTGGACATAATTTTCTCATTTGTTATACATAATCCCTAAGGATGAAGGAAAATAGGACTAGATTCCTAGCTGGAATGATTGATTAAGTAGGCATATATCTCAAACTAATTTTCAAATTTTTTCTGTATTAAGAAGAATACAACTATCTTAATAGTAATAACAATTAGTTTCTTCCATTTATTGCAATGATTGGTACCAAATTTACTAGTACTAAATGCTTAACATATTTTAATTTACTAATTTTACTTGTGAGAAAACTAAGATTCAGAAAAAGTAAATGACTTGAACAAGAACATGCAATGAATGGATATGGGGTCGGGGAGTAGGAAGTGGTAAAAATTCAAACCCAAGTCTATCTAAATTGTAAGTCAGGGCCCACATAATTCTATTTGATTTCATAAGGAGTCAAACTGCGGGGTTTTTTTAGTCTTACCACTCTGTCTTGTGAACATATACTTCCGACCACAAATCACTCCAGTAGTAGCAGACAAGAATGGCTGTATTTATCAGAACCATTCTACCCAAACGAAACTGGTAAATGTGTGCCACACCACACCTGCGTGCTGTGGGCACACCTCTCTTTTTGCACTTAGTACTTTGTACTGAACACAATTTTTACACAGTTATCTTTTCTGGAAGCCTATGAATTCCTAGAGGACAGAGTTCTGTGTTACTTTTGCATCTACAATATCTTGTTTATGGAATGTAGTAGGGATTGACTCAGGACTATTAAATTGAAAGAAAAGAATGAATGAACTCTTTCAGAACTAACTGTAAAATACCATAAAGAACAAATGTTAAAGACTAGTGGTTGGTGGCATCATTTTGAAATCTGAACACATTCTAATCCAAACAGGATATTTTGTGTTATTTATATTTTTGAATGAAAATTTTAAGCTGCAAAAAAGCTTCATAGAATTTTTTTAGCTTCCTCTCATTTCTGTGTTCCTCTGGTTCTTTTGTTCCCAATATTATTTTCTTTCTTTTGGTATAGTTTGACTTTTACAGCTCCTCTCATTCAATGATATGTTCTCTTTTCCTTTTTCAAATTATTACATGACTTTATTCCAGTCCAAGAGTCAAACAGGCTCTTAGAGATGAAGGCAAAATGTTGACTTGCCATTACTACAGTAAGCTTTTAGGTTGAGTTTTTAAACAAAGTGAATTCCCATAGAAAAATATGCATATACTATATTCCAAATCTCAATCTGTGCAGAGAAAAATCTCTGACACTCTTTTCCAGATGCTTTAGAAAAGAGGTTTCAAAGAAGGACCGGAGAATTTGGCAGTAACAATAGAGTTGAATGATCACATACCTGGAAGTCAGAAAACCCAGATTTTAGGTTTTCTTTCCAACCCTCCATAAATCATCCAACATCTCAGTACTTAAATGTGGAATGAGGAGATTACACCACAAAATGTTTATGATCCCTTACACCAGGGTTTTACCAGCAACACTCCTGATATTTTGGAGTTACTATTTCTGTTGGCGGGGTGTGGGGGAAGCCTTTTCAATGCATTGTAAGGTAGTTAGCCTCTGCCCACCAGATGCCAATAGCACCCTTTTCCTTCTCCTTCCCCCAAACCCTGAAAATATGGCAACCAAAAATATCCCCAGACACTACCAAACATCTCCTGAGGGCAAAATCCCTGCCAGTTGAGAATCACTGCATTATAGCTTAATTCCATGACAACTACCCTATTTGCAAGTAGCAATCTCTTCCTTTTTTTCCATATTTTTTTAGACAGTGCCATCTCTTGAGTATTTTTAAAGTGTCTTATATACATCATGCATTCTCCAGGTTCTGCTGTTCCCTAATTAAAGATGTAGAGATCAGTTTGTATTTGTACTACATGGAGACAGGCTGCAAAGTTGACCTCTAACCAGACATGAAATAAACAGACGACTGATTGTAAAATATGTTACAAAGGTTTCTCATCAAAAACATAAGTGCATGAATGGTAAGGAAGTACTTTGGAGTAGACTTTGTTTTATACTAATATAAATCATAAAAGCTGCCTGTCAAGAACAATTGAGAAGGTCAGGATTTCCTTGGCTTTCTCATGCTCACTGTTCATTCATGTTTCTCCAAAATCCAAGTGTAAACAGGCAAGCAAGTGTTCTGATATGCATATTATATTTAGACGTGAAGAGCTTAAAATATATAATATATGCATTATCTCCTAAATGTATTTTTGTAAAGGTACAGATATATTTGTTTCTTCATTTGGGAAAATAACTTTCTTGCAACTAAAACAATCTATTTTAAATTCTGACGCCTCATCATTTAGTAGTTAAATGCTTAGCTGAACACAATAAGCCTAAAATACATGTATCATCTGATAGATACTGTTCTAGTTCATTTTTTATACTGTGAGGGTCATGGAAACTGAAGAGAAGCAGTAAGTTAAAAACCTTAGACACTATGCACATGATAAAGGCATTCCTCTTCAGTCCTTTCTGTCCTGTAACTTAAAGAAAACACAACACACTTGTTTGAAAGTAATTATAATAAAGGTAAGAAGACCTTTCACTTAATATTAGACAAATTTTCTTTCTCATTTGTGTGATTAACATTTGTCATGTGAATATTCCAAATCCACCCTTTTTTTCAAACTTTAAGATTTAACTTTACCCTACCAGAGTCAATGAATACCACCAGTATAAAAGTTTCCAGATTACAAGGAGGTGACCTGACATAAAAACAAAAAAAGCATTTCTTTTCCTAGGAGTTCAATGTTTAATACGCTTTTCTAGTTCTGTCTTGTAGGTGCATAGTTTTTTCCCTTAAGGAGAGCTCAAGGTTACAGTGAGCTGTGATCACAGCACTGTACTTTCACCTGGGCAGCAGAGCCCGATCCTGTATCTAAATAAAATAAAATACTAAAAATTAGGGCAAAGTGATAGAAAGGAAAATTCTGGTTGTCCAAATTATTATTTCATAGATACCCTAAATTTAATTTGTCAAGTATTTACCAAATATTCAAGTTGATATATGACTAATGCAGAGATTTACCAACATAAGAAACTGTGGTTTATAGCATAAGTATTATTTTATTAATATTTGCAAGACTACTTTTTTCTTCTATGCCATATTGGATGCATATCTGTTTCTGTAAATGTCATAGATTCATGTTTCATGGTTATTCCTTCTATAAGCCTACAATTTCAGGCATTTTAATTAAGAATTCCCATGTGACCAAACTGACATCCGGCATTTTTTATAAAATTGGTTAAATTTACTTTTGAATTTATCTTTGAGGAACAGATTCATGTGCACAGTTATTTGATACACATATGCAGCATAACTAGAAATACCAAGTATACCATCCTGAGAAAAATCTCAATACCACAAAACAGAAATCATCTTTTAGAGGGCTTTGTTTACTTTATCGTTAAGCCTTTATTTTGGTTTGTCTGCTAGGTTGGGGTAAAGCAGATCATACTCTGTTGTTTAGTGTGAGAAAATGTGACAGGAGTTTTTTATATCTCTATAGATTCTTTACAGATTAAAAGAAAGGTTTCAGCTTTCTTTAAGACAAGATAAAGAGAAAAACCAGGAGATCCACCTATCGCCCATCACATTACAGCCAGCACTGTCCGAGGCAAAGACAGTCCACAGCATGGTCCAACCTGAGCAGGCCCCAAAGGTACTGAATGTAGTCGTGGACCCTCAAGGCCGAGGTGCTCCTGAGATCAAAGCTACCACCGCTACCTCTGTCTGCCCTTCTCCTTTCAAAATGAAGCCCATAGGACTTCAGGAGAGGTAAGAGCTTGTTCTGTTTCCCCTACATGTGGCTTTTTATAAAAAGAGTATTCATAAACAAAGAACTAGCAATGATTGACATAATTGTGTAGAATCGTTCACCACTAACTGGACACTCAGATGAAGTAGTGTTTCTTGTCTCCCAAAAGAATCCATCTATGTTAAATAAAATCTGTTAGGTAAATCTGATTCTGTTAAGCTTGTCTAGATCCAAAATGGTATCAGTCCAAGCAAAATTCATCTTCAGCTACAAGACAGTTTCTAGCTTATTGAGGTTCACTGACCTCACAAGATGCTATCTTGTTTAATTGTCATGAAACTCTGGTAGGTAGAGGGACTAGGAATGAATTCAGAGTGTTTCCTACAAAAGCACACATTGTCTGGAGTCAGGCAGAGGGAATCTATGTCTGCCATGGATTAATTTTTTTTAAGTTTTAGCTCTATTTTTTAACCACAACAAACATTCATTATCAAGATCCATGACATTGGACAGGCGCAGTGGCTCACGCCTGTAATCCAAGCACTTTGGGAGGCTGAGGCAGGTGGATTACTTGAGACCAAGAGTTGAAGACCAGCCTGGCCAATATGGCAAAAACCCCATCTGTACAAAAATTAGCCAGGTAAGGTGGTGCACCCCTGTAATCCCAGCTACCCAGGAGGCTGGGGTGTGAGAACTGCTTGAACCTGGGAGGCAGAGGTTGCAGTGAGCCAAGATGGTGCCACTGCACTCCAGCCTGAGCAGCAGAGTGAAACTCTGTCTGAAAAAAAAAAATCATTGCTATTGTTTTTGTTGCCTTACCTTATTTGTGATATATTGTACATGTGATTCACTTTATACTGATACATTTCCATTAATAGCAAACCCAGTGTAAGAAAACTAGAATACACAAAATACGTAAACGAAGGATTAATTCTTTGCTTCTCAGAAATGTTAAGTAAAGCTTTCCCGTGGTGTTTCTTAAAATAAGAAGCTTTAATTTTATATTTAAAACAGGATTTGTAGTATATCCTACTTTGAACACCAGGGTAGTGGGAGAGTAAGTTCTTAAGGTAATATCCCAGGTTCATTCTCCTCTTATTTTTCTATGTCTCCATTTTATATCCCTGTATTTTTTGTTGCCTTAGGTTTTGAAATCACATATATAAATTTTGAATATATTTCCCATGATACATCACAATGCCCTATGCAAATAGTTACGGTTTACACACACAAACACACCCTTTAAAAAATATAGCATGGGGTTTTAAGAACTGCAGAATACAAAACTGATCCTTCATAATTATTTGAAAGTATTGCCAAGAAACAATGAATGACATAAAGATAAAGGAATTTGTTTATCTCTAATGATCATTAAAAACTGAACACTTTGACTCAACAGAGAGAAAACAGAGATTGATCAAATCATCCTTTCCACTTCCTCCCTAAAATATTTGTTGGTTTCTTGATGGATAATATGGGTTTTCATGTGACATTCACTTACACAGATATCACTAAATTGCTTTTTGAGATTTGGTATGGAAAGGTAGACAAGATGGAACTTTCTCCCTGAGGCTGACTTGTAGTCAAGAGAACTGGATTCCAAACCCAGCCCTGCCATTCCTGGATTAGGTGGCCTCACCTGAGTCATTCACTCATCTGGGCCTCATTTTCTTCTAAAAGATGAAGAGGTTTAACTTGATTTTTTAGCTTGTTTCTGGTTCTTTTACTCTTGTTATCCAAATTATTGTTGCGCATTTACATTTGCTTCAAAGAGGAACTTTGAAACAGAGACCTGAGCATCAGTGATGAACTAAGAGTTGGTGGCAAGAAAGGTCTGCAGGCAATAAGAGGCCATGTTGCCTCTAGTAGAATGAAGGGTCATAATAAAACTGATTAAAAGTCAGACAAATTTTTATTACCATCATGCACTACCAATTCTAAGCAAGGTAATTGTCTTAGAATCGCTTAGACAATTGTCACAGCAATTTTCTAAGGAGGTAGCCATTTCCAGCACCCTGCCCTCTGTAGACCACTGTGGGACATGTTGGTCTACAATTTAAAGGAGCATATGATTGAGTATTCATTTATTCATTTCATTAGAGTGAATCTTTGAGAAGGGAGAATACAAGGACAGAATCATACCCATCTCTTTGGTCCACCTGGGGGATTCTAGCAGAGCAAGTGCATAATCAGTGTTAAATAGATTCTCTGTCCCCGATCTACAACTTCCCCACATCCTACACTTCACCTCCTACTTTCTTCCACCTCAGAGCAGAAGACTATTCTCTCCACAAAGGCTTCAGGTGATTCCCCCCAACCCTAGTAACTTCATCCATCTTCCTCTTCTATCTTCAACTGTACCCTCTTTGCTAATGCTGTTCCCTCAGCATTCTTTTTGTATTAAAGAAGCTCCCATAATCGAATTCCTTCTCTGGTTCTTGTTTTTCCTTCCTTTCTCAAATATATGTCTTAAAAGAACAGAGTGTACCTGCTGCCTCATTGGTCTTTTCCCGCCTTTCATTCTTGCTGTTTCTTTCACATGCTTGATTATCAAGTTAATTATCGATAGTCTCACTATGAAATCCAAAGCACATGTTTCATTTCCCGTCTAGTACTAATAACTACCCCCTTTTTAAATTTCTCTCCTCCTTTGGCCTCAAATACATCATTTTTCTGTTTCTTGAGTGGCAACCTTTGGTCTCTTCCAGATTCCCTTCTCTTGTTAACCTCAGAGTTTCATCCTGTGTCCTCTTCTCTCCTTCCTGAGTCATCTAACCACAGCCACTTCTCTTACTATGTTTTAGTGATTCCTGACAAAGTACTTTAGCTCAAATCTACCTTTCTGTTGAAATCCAGACCCATTTTTCAGCTCTGAACTATGCATTGCTATCCTGACCTTTCTTAAACACTACCAACTTAAAACATTCAGAAATGGAACTCAAGACCTTCCTCGTTAAATCATTTCTCTTCTTTTTAAATTGTGCCTCTCTGAAACCAGTAATATCCTCACCTCCTCCTCCTTTTTTCCTCCTCCCCGTATAGCCTAACATTATAAAGACCTGGCACCTTCTCCCAAGTGTTCCCCACTGTCCAACCCCAATCCTACTAAGAACTCAGAATCTCCCCAATTCTCCTAACCAGTCTCTTCCTTGTCCCCACCTCAAATTCTGTTTTTTTCCAGTCTACTCTCTAGACCTCTCCAACAGTGGTTTTCTAAATTATATTTGAGTGTTTCTCTCTTTATAAAATTCTTCAGTGTTTCCATATTGCCTTCTGGAAGAAACTGGTAATTTCTACATATGAAATAAGAGGCCCTTTTTAATCTGGCCTTTGCTAGCCTGTGTCTGCCCCCAAATTCCTGCTAAACCCCCCCTTAGACTCACCCACTACTTGGACATTTTTTCAGTTACCATGCCATTCTCTTTTAAGCCTAAGAATTAATACTTGCCTAGAACCTGTCCTTTTCCCTGCTCCTCCTTACCCTTGAAGGGTACCGCCAGTAGAATGGGCATGAATCTGGGTCTACAAATCCAAAAGACAAGAAACACAATTTTACTTTTCTGAAACTCAACCTAAGCTTTTTTTCTAGATGCTGTTTCACCTAAATGGTAGAAACTTAATCTCAACCCTTTTCTGATTTGCCTGACCTACTTCTGGTTTCCTAGGGTGTCCTCTACATTTTAAGGAGACTTTCTCAACATGAAGAGTAAGGCCACCACGTTGTTCCCTGTTGCTATTCAGGTGGCCCATTCATTTTCTGCAGTCGCTTTCTCCTTTTCTGTCTTTCTCTTTGTCAGTTGTATCCAAATGACTCTTAGATGCCCAAGAATCATCTCACTGCTCTACCCCAAATGGAGGCACAGGAAAACCTGGGCATGTCTAAGACATGATCCCCCAGAAACACTTTGCAGCCACTTCTCATGGCTCTAGCAAGGATCACAGTCCACCTAGTAAAGGTCCCCCATTTCCCAGGGCTCAGCTGTGAAGCATACAGGGTCTCACTGGTACCTGCACCCACAAAGCAGCCCCTATAACACTGCACCCTCCCCTGAGCCCATGTACTTTTCATAGGCTTTGGGGATAGAAAACCCTGCTCTGACTTATTTCACATTCTACTTTATCTGACATCCACACCCTGAGACTCTACCTTTCACCAAGGCCCTGGGCTTTAGAACACAAAGCCCACGACAGGACTCAAACGTCCCTGCTTTCTGCTCTCAGATTTCTTCAAAGACAATAAAACACCAAAAGACCCTGGCAGCCTGAATACAGTGAAGGTCCAAAGGTGAAAGTGGGAGTAGGAATATAAGGAGAGGAATTTAAGTATCACTTCCTCTTGGAAGCCAATTAGAGGCTGCCTCTACCTCCTTCTCCTTCTTCCTCTAGCCCAGTACTGATTCAGCTACTTCTCTTCAGTTCCCCTCTGCTTTGGTTCAGTAACCCTGTGTGCATACAGTATTTACAGCACTTCTTTGTTGTCTTTTAAGTTCTGGTTTACTAATCTGTTATAGCCAATAGACTCTAAGCTTCTTGAGGACGCATATATGATTTAATTCTCTCCTTATCTTTTATATGTAAAACATAATTTCTGGAGACCAGGAGCTCCTGGAAATAAATGCCTGAATGAATGAATTAACCAGTTAATGACTGTTATTATGACTAATCTCAGGTCAACTCCCATATTTATCAGGAAGCACTTTGCCTATTCTACCATCCCTTCCTGTTCTATTCTCACTTCCATTTTCTACCACAATGCCCTGCCAAGATGGCATAATGAAGTTTTAAGAGTGACAAAATTTGAAGAATATGCAGTATTCCATGTAATCAGAAAGCTTTTCTGGCAGTTTTAAGCCTTAAAAGTTATTATGTATATACGTTCTAATGGTGCCTTTAAAATAGTCTTATGTTTAATAGCTGTCCATCTTTTGATCCTGGAGTTGAGGTAATAACCTTCTACGTATTGCATTAAAGTCTGGCTTCATTAAAATCACCGTGAGACCATAAAGGCTGCATTATGAGTCACTTGTCCCAAAAATCTTTTGGATCATGTCATATAAATCTCTCATCCATGATTGGGAGAATCTATCACTTTGATATCATTAATCATAAAATATAATTTTAAAATTAAAAGATAAGATATAGACACTAAGTGGATGTGCTTAACTGAGTATAAAGAATACACTCTGAAAATTATGAAGATTAAAGAATCTTATAAAATGAGGAACATATTAGCCATGTATGTTGATGCACACCTGTAGTCCCAGCTACTTGGGAGGTTGAGGTGGGAGGATCACTTGACCCTGGGAGGCAGAGGTGGCAGTGAACCGAGATTGTGCCACTGCACTCCAGCCTGGATGACAGTGAGACCCTGTTTCAAAAAAAAAAAAAAAAAAAAAAAGGAGGAACAAAGCGGTTCTCTCTTCTTTTCTCCCTTTTTCCAACTAATTGCCAAATCATATTGATTCTTTCTCCTCCAACTTTCTCATTATTGACTATCTCTTTCTGTAATGATCACCTTGGACCCAGCTCCCATTACTTCATGATTAAATTGTTGTGTCATACAATTATACAAATGATAGTAGGACTAATATATGTAATATGTTTCATATCTATTAGTTTATTTCATCTTATCTGCCTGATCTAATTCTCTTTCCCCCTTCAGTAGTCTTCAGGTTTATCCTGCTATAACAATACTTGCGTTATCATGCTTTGCTGTGCAAAAATCCTCATTTGGTTCCATTTGCTTACAGAATAAGGCATAGACCATCTTGTTGGGCCTTGAAGGTCCTACACCATCTGGCCCTGATCATTTGCTCCAAATCCGTTTGCTACTACATCCCAAAATAAACCTTCCATCTATTCCATGCTCTCTGTTTCCACCCCTATCCCACTCGGCGTGCTGTGCACCTGTCCACATTTGCATGTCTGTTTCCCTTGTCCTTTCTCTTCCCTCCACCTACCAATCTCTGGTCTTCACAACTCAACACAAAGCTTACCCCTCCCACTGGCCGTGTAATCTATTAGCGCCCACAGTGATTGATAACACCTAGAAATTCTCATATATACCACTCCTCTAGCAATGATTTTAATTGAACTGTCATTCAGAAAGGGACTTGAACTGGTTTTTACGTGGTTTGACTTATTTTTTTTAAGCAGATGGCAAGAATTTTTAAGAATAGTTACTGGGCTCAAGATACTCTTGTGTCTCCCGTGGTTCCTGTAAATCCTGGTACATAGCAAACATTTTTAAAAATTTTATGGAGTTAATGTTGCTTCACATCTGAAGATCTCATTTATTTCTAAAGAATCTTCCATAAGAACCAATAGCTTTATGATAAACTATAGACCTGAGTCTCTGAGCTAATAATACTTCTGACACCTATTAAATAAGTGGCTTAACAGATTAAGTCCTCTATAGTATCGTTTTCCCAATCTGTAAAACAATATCTGCTCCACCTTATTTCAAAGGATACTACAAAATTAACTATCAATAAGAAATGGTATGGCATCTTTGAGAAAGAAAAGGAAACGTAATATTCTTTTTGTTTTTGTTCTCTGATTCCATTTCTCAAGCCTACACTAGGTCAGTTGTTCTTTTGAACACAGGAGTTGAAGCTCATTTTCTACTGAACTATCACAGTTGAGCCGTCCTATAACATCATATTTTAACTGTCAATTGACATAGTTTTCTTCATCCTATTTATAAATATCTAGTTATGTGTAACTTGTAAATACATACTTATAAATTGGCCATTAAATATCTAATAAATAACAGTGTCGATTCTAGTCTAACAAATGCTTTCATTTCCCGTGGTGAGTCCAGGGACAAATTCAAATGCTTGCTTTGTAACTACTGCATACGTAAGTTGGGACCTGTTTATTCACCTGTATTGAGGAATATAGCGTGTGCCTAACACAACTCTTGGGACAGTTAAGCTACACAATAAATATCACACAGCTGGCATAGTGTGAGGCCACAGTCAGTTCATATTCCCTCTCCTCTTTTGTCCCATCCCTGCCCTCCCAAAATGCTCCACTGAAACATTCACAGGGTAACTGCATACATGCTCAGTTCCAAATGCCCATTAAATGAGGAATCACATTCAGACTCTAGAAAGCACATTTTCTTCAGTGGGAAAACAGAGAACTTATGAATCTGAAAGGTTCTGCACATTTCCCCTTTGGGCTACTGCATGACAAATGGCCAATTTTGTGGAAAGAAAATCAACAGGCAAGTTGAATATGTCCACAGTATTTCCTCATTTTTCTCACTTGATTTTCTATTATGAGTAAACACTGAGCAAGGACAGTTAGAGAACTGTCTAGAAAGGAAGGGTGGCACATTGTAACATGGCACGCTCCATTCTGACTTCATTTCTCAGTGATCAGTTAGTGAGCCAGCAAGACTATGACATTAAAGGGCATTTTCTTCTATCACAATGGAGGCCTCAGCAGGCCCCCAAGGGTTGCTGATATCCAACGAATAAACACTCTCTAACTTTTCTTAAGCTGTACCATAATAGGTTATACATGTTATGGTTTACAATAAATACTATGCAAATGATACAACACCAAAGAATGTGAGTCTAAAGATTTCCTTAGGGGTTGCTGAGCTTGGGAGATGTTTATCAGAACTAGAAATTTGTCTGCAATGGTGGAAGCAATGAAAAGACAGCTCCTGCCAAGACAATGTTGACCATTCTACATCCAAACTCAAAGACTTTGTGTACTACAATTTCCTCCAGTCAAGGCAGAATGTCTGGATGTCTGTGATTTGCTTTCCCTAGCGGAGGTACATTTTGATGTTCAAAATTTTTAACTTGGAAAATCTTTAATCATTCTTCCACTGATCTCTTTTTGAGACGTAAGAGTAAAGAGAAGAGAAGAGAATGAATATGACTGCATATCAGAGCATAATGTGTAAAAAATACTCTGGAAATTAAAATGTGTATTCATGGCTTTACATGATGGCTCAGGCCTGTAATCCCAGCATTTTGGGAGGCTAAGGCAGAAGAATAATTTGAAACCAGGAGTTTAAGACCAACCTGGGCAACATAGTAAGATCCCATCTCTACAAAAATTTTTTGACAAATTACCCAGGCATGGTGGTGTTTACTTGTACTCCCAGATGCTCAGGAGGCTGAGGCAGGAGGATCTCCTGAACCTGGGAGTTCAAGGTTGCAGTGAGCTGTGATCGCATGACTGCACTCCAGCCTGGGCAGCAACAGAGCGAGACTGTCTCAGAAAAAAAAAAATCTGTATTCATTAAATAGACCTATCATTGAAAATAGATCCAACTCTCTCATTTTCTGTCAAATGAAACTGGGGCCCAGAATCTTCTCTCTTAGGTCTTAGGTGAGGTTCTGTAAAAGCACAGCCTGAGACAAAGGCTCTTATCCAAATGATGTGTTGAGAAGATGCTCTCAGGGGAAGCCTATTAGTAAAGCAGGGCAAGCAGAACAGAGAAGAGGACAAGCAAAGAGGTGGTGGCAGCAGCCATCTACTCTCAGCCTGATCACTGACTCCAGGTCACCCAGGGGTGGTGAGGCATTACTTCCTAGGCATCCCTGGAATCGGCAACATCCATCAGCCGAGGGGCTGCTCCACTGAAGTGTCAGCTGGACATCACTAACAGGCTACCCTCCCTGCAGTGGAGGAGGAGAGAATGGGGCACCAGCCACAGAAAGGCAACCTGTGTGTGGCACAAACAGCATTACTGTGTTTGCCAAAGGTCGCAGCAGAGCTAAGTTTACACTCCAGTTCCTTTGATCTTCCCAGGCTGTTAAACACATACCACTCGGCCTCCTTCAAATAAACACCACTCATTCTATTGGAACCTATGACCCAACCCCAATAAACACAATTTATCAACCATGACTCAGTTGCCCAGCCTGACAACATGACGGATTATAAACATAACACATAACAAACATGTAGAAGTAAATTCCAGTTTAACTCCAAATAACATCAATAAAAATAACTCAATATGCCCTGTTGACACTTCACATGCATTATCTCATTTCACCATCCCAAGGGACCTCTTACCTCCTTAGAGTGGAAACTCATGCTCAGAGAGTTTAAGTTACAGCCCTAATAACTTAATAGTAAGTCACTAGGAGTGTGAGGGTGACAAATAGAACGTGAACCCAAGCAGTATTGCTCCAGAGGCTGTACTCCTAGTTAATAATAAATCGTCATGCTTTGAAGGTTGGGAGGAGGTATACACTCCTATAATGTATTGAAAATAAATTGCAAATCAATCTATTTAGCAAGTAGGTATATTATGGAGTGTCACACTGCTTTTCCTCTTAGCAGATTTTATGCTTGGCTTTCAGAAGATTTTTCAGATTTTAAATCAAGCAAAGTGCGATTTCATGAGGTGGATTCAAAACACTCATGACAGATAACCATTTCACTGCCACTCTAGAAGCACATTGTCCTTCTCAGTTTTTTCTTTCATCTGGTTCTTGCCACTCTGGAGGCCTGGTGGTAAAATGACATAAAGGACCAAGAGGAAGGTGAACACAAATAGAGCAAAGAAGCCAAAGTGAGGGGGCTACAAGGCACTAATTCAGAAAACTCAAGACAGAAAAGGATGGAGGGGTCTCCATGTTGTTCAAACATTCTGGATAATAACGACCCACTTCACTGTGTGTATGATTGTCAGTGGAGGTGGCAGGAATGGCAGAGAGGCGCATGGCCATGCCTACCCCCAAGCTGCCACCCACACTGCTGTAATAGAAGGATGCACAGTCACAGCTGATAGGTTGGACACTAACCTACCACCGGCCAACCACCGTGCTCATGTATGATCTCAGACAACCTTCACAACATCCCCAAGGCAGGCACTATTTCTATGCCCATCTTGCAGTTATGCTAACAGAGACTTAGATCAAGTAACATGCTCAGTGTCACAAATAAATAAAAATCTAGCCAAAGATACAAATCTTGACAGCCTGGTTACCAAATCTGCATACAGCTACCATGTCCTACCTTCTTCTAGATGATACAGATAACAAAACTTGAACCTTCTGATATGGTTTTGCTATGTCCCCACCCACATCTCATCTTGAACTGTAGCTCCCATAATCCCCACATGTCATGGGAGGGACCCAGTGGGAGGTAACTGAATCATGGGGCAGGTTTTCCCCATGCTGTTCTCATGACAGTGAATAAGGCTCACAAGACCTGATGGTTTTATAAAGGGCAGTTTCCCTGCACACGCTCTCTTGCCTGCCACCATGTAAGACGTGACTTTGCTCCTCCTCCACCTTCTTTCATGATTGCGAGGCCTCCCCAGCCATGTGGAACTGTGAGTCCAGTAAACTTCTTTTTCTTTATAAATTACTCAGTCTGCAGTGTGTCTTTATTAGCAGTATGAGAACAGACTAATATACCTTCTATTCTTTCTATAAAATATTTTCATATTTTTATAAAATACTTGTATGAGGATGTCCAGAGCTGGGGAAGGCATTGGAAACATGCACAAGCCCTTCATGGACAGTGAGCATCAAGCTGTTCTCTTTATTTTTAGGATTTTATGTAGGTGGATTGGGGTTCTGGAGGGTTAGGAACAAACTTTTCATAGGATTTTTTACTCTTAAAAAAAAAACCCACAGGAATGAAGAAAAAGTTTTGAAATCTGCCTGAAAATGAATGGCACATCATGAGACAAAAATGTAATCGTGTTAAGTGAGAAAAATGACAGTGGATACAACACAGGGAGAGTAAAAAGGAAGCCAGCATATATTATTAAAGAATTAAAAGTAGAGGAATTTTGCCTAAAAAGGTAAAAATTGGCAAGCACAGGCCTGGCATAACTTCTCTCCAAGCAGACCCTGAAATGTTTAAGCCACTGTGGCCAAATGAATCCCAAGACTGTAGACCTGGCAGTCACTCTAAGAGGAATCATGGTAATTGCTCCTTTCCCCTCCTTGCCTTCCCTTTCTCCACTTATGGTCCCTGGCAGAGCAGCAGGAATAAGTCCCACTTAGTCCTCTAACTGCTATATCTGCCCCTAGACCACCCCTCACACAGGCTGCCTCACCCTGAGGTTCAAGCAGCCCTTCCACCCTGACCCCCAACAATCCTTCAGCATGCATTAGCTTGCAACTCCATCCAGGACACTGCTTCCAGCTTTGCAGGGCATTCTTCATTTGCACTCATACTATGGGGGGCAAAATCTAACTACCCTGGAAACTCTTGGCAATTCAATAGGGTATGACCAATATAATATTAGCATTTCAGTAAAGTTCTTGTTGTCTTGACCCTAAAGAAGAGCTGGCTGTTGTACAGTTTTTCAAAATTCGCTTTCTCTGATTCCTCTATGTGTGATTAAATTAGTGTTTTTCTTTGGGGGGTACTAAATGCAGTGCTTTTTCAAATGAGATTTTTTTCAATTTTTGCTAGGGGACCATGTTCCCTATCTTGATTTACAGATTGACAGAATTAGGTGAAATGGCCTGTTTTGAAGAAGCCTTTTAATTAGGACAGGTACAGATAATTCCCAGCATAAGCTCTGCTTCCTATTTTAAGAGATACCAGTTCTGAATCTTAGATACTGTGTCAGGAGGTTTTTCCTTGCAGCTAAACATTTCAGTGTATAGCCCCCATGATTCAATTACCTCCCACTGGGTCCCTCCCATGACATGTGGGGATTATGGGAGCTACAGTTCAAGATGAGATGTGGGTGGGGAAATAGCAAAACCATATCAGAAGGTTCAAGTTTTGTTATCTGTATCATCTAGAAGAAGGTAGAACATGTATATAAAGCTATACATTTCAGTGTCCCACAATATGCATCTTATGAACTGCCTAACATTGTTTTCCTGGGAGTGAGGCACCACTCTCCTCTCATCAGATTTGCCCAGATATTAGCATGTGACCTCTAGAGAAGAACAGTGAGGAATCACAGGTCACTCGTGGCAGATGACTTGAGCAAAATTATTTTTCAATGGATACGGGTTTTTTTCTATAATATTTAAAAATACTCTTAAATTTATTTATATAAATATAAAACTATATTTTTCTATAAACCTTATAAAAATGAATGTAAGGCATCCTTCCCATTTAGCAACGCAGCATGATTATCTGGGTACAATCTAAACATGGAGAGAGAGCTGTGTTCTCAGACATTCCGAAGCTGGTGAAGTTGAAGTTCACGATTGGAGTACGTGGAATTGGTTCCCTCTAGTGGAGAACTTCATGTTGACACAGTTGTTAGCTTGTCTCATCTAAGGAAAAGAAACCTGATTTTTTTTTTTTTTTGTAGCCATAATAACTTTTTTTTTTTTGACAGCGTCCTCTCTGACGGGTAAGGCATAATCTTTTTTGGTAGATACCTTAAAAAAAAGGTCTCAGTGTAGTGATGAAACAGCTATAACTTGAGAATTGACAAATTGGTGACAATTGACAATTACAGTGCTTGGCATCCAATCATTTTCATTTCTCATTATTGTAAGTAATTTTAAGAATAATGTATCAAATGAAATTATTGTTGCCTAATAATGTCTTATATGTATAAATTTGTTTATTTAAGCAAACTTTTTTCCCAAATCAGGAATTACAACACAGACCTCAAGGATTCTCCCCTTTTCCAGGCCATCCCCATCCTGCCTACCTTACTTTTCATTTCCTACCTTTTCCCTCTTGGCTCTGATTTCCCCCCATGGTAGTGTCTATAGCACAAGGCCTATCACCTTCAACATGTTCCACAAATATTCGTTAACTCTTAATATGAAAAAAAGAACAAGTTCTTAGACGTTAAGTTAATTTTATAGGAAGAAATATATTTAAAAATAAAAATGGATGATGCACCGGGCATGGTGGCTCACGTCTGTAATCCCAGCACTTTGGGAGGCCAAGGTAGGCAGATGGGGTCAGGAGTTCAAGACCAGCCTGGCCAACATGGTAAAACCCCATCTCTACTAAAAACATAAAAATTAACCAGGCGTGGTGACGTGTGCCTGTAGTCCCATCTACTCGGGAGGCTGAGGCAGGAGAATTGCTTGAACCCAGGAAGCGGAGATTGCAATGAGCTGAGATCGTGCCACTGCAGTACAGCCTGGGCAACCGAGCAAGACTCTGTCTCGGAAGAAAAAAAAAAAAAAATAGAAGCCTGTGGTGCTGGCAGATGGCCCCACCTCGTTAGACACTGAGAGGGAGCCTCCTGGAGCTGTGCTCCCTGTGTGTCCTCAGCGATGTCACACTGCATCCTGGGGCTCTAAGGGGAGTTCCTAAAACCCTCATGGTCCCTGCTGTGAATATGATCGCCTGAATCATTTATTTTACTCTTGTTATGTTGGCTCCTAAATTAGCATGTTGTCCCCAAATCCCTATTCAAAGGAATATTCATATCCTGATTGAATCCTTAGTCTACTTAAGGTTTCTAAAAAACAAGTTGGTATTTTAAACCCACTTTAATCAAAAATGAGAGTAAAAATGATGGTGTGCTAAAGGACATATGTGATTGAATACATTCGAAGTATGGCAGAGACCCACTTTCCTCAAGGAACAGACCTCAAACAGAGATTCTTCATCTTATCAGTCAGCAATTCTCTGCCTCAGCCTCCTAAGTAGCTGGGATTACAGGTGTGCACCACCACACCCAGTTAAATTTTGTATTTTTAGTAGAGACAGGGTTTCACCATATTGGTCAGGCTGGTCTTGAACTCCTGACCTTGTGATCTGCCCACCTCAGCCTCCCAAAGTGCTGAGATTACAGGTGTGAGCCACCACAACTGGCCAATTTCTACTTTATTTTTGTTTATTCATTCTTTTGAAACTGGGTCTTGCTCTGCCTCCCAGGCTGAAGCACAGTGGTGTGATCTCAGGTCACTGCAACCTCCACCTCCAGAGTTCAAGCAATTCTTCTGCCTCAGCCTCCCAAGTAGCTGGGATTACAGGCACCTGCCACCATGCCTCGCTAAATTTTGTATTTTTAGTAGAGACAGGGTTTCACTATATTGGTCAGGCTGGTCTTGAACTCCTGACTTTGTGATCTGCCCACCTCGGCCTCCCAAAGTGCTGAGATTACAGGCGTGAGCCACCATAACTGGCCAATTAATACTTTATTTTTGTTTATTCATTCTTTTGAAACTGGGTCTTGCTCTGCCACCCAGGCTGAAGCACAGTGGTGTGATCTCAGGTCACTGCAACCTCCACCTCCAGGGTTCAAGCAATTCTCCTGCCTCAGCCTCCCAAGTAGCTGGGATTACAGGCACCTGCCACCATTCCTGGCTAAATTTTGTATTTTTAGTAGAGACAGGGTTTCACCATGTTGGCCAGGCTGGTCTTGAACTCCTGACCTCAAGAAATCAGCCTGCCTCCACTTCCCTAAGTGCTTAGATTACAGGAGTAAGCCACTATGCCAGGCCTTCTAATTTAAATATGTTCTTCCACATATGACCTGCAGGTGGCAGAGTGAAACAACAATGTGCCATAAAAGTAAAAATGGAGGATTGTGGGTGTGACAGAAATTCTCATCAGAACTTACATCCTCTAGGGTGACACTAGTGAAATCTAGTGTGGACAGAGTGTCTCACAAAATCTTTAACATAATGTCAATAATAGTCTGCTTGGAATTACTATTTTTTAGTTGTTTTTGCCATCTGCTAGTTATATCCCCCAAGGGGGTTTTTTAAAAAATCAAATGACATTATGAAAAAAATCAAATGACATTAGAATGTCAAAATCCTCAAAATACAAATAACAAGTAAAATCATTAAAACATGTCCTGACCGTGTTTATTGGGCTCCACTGGTTTTTTTTTTTCTTAGATCATTATGACTCTTCATAAGAAAGTAAACTCTGTAATTCAGCAAACTAAATTATAAGCTGCTTAGAGGTAAGGAGGTCTTTTTTTATTGCCATGTCCGTGTATTTTTATTGCCTATTAAGGTACGTGGTGTACATTAGACCTTAATAAATGCTTAGTTCTTTCGCTCATTCCTGTTCACTGTTGGTAACAGCGGTTATGGTGGGCATAATTATAATCTGGAAGTATACTATTTTAGAGCTGGTGGCCTCTCGAAAGAGCAAAGATACAGCATTTTACAGTTGGGAGAAAACTTAGAGTAGTGGTTCCCAAACCTAATTTAACAAAGTCCTCTAGGGAAACTTTGTAATATTTCCAGATATTTCTATATAAATATACTTTCCAGATGGAAAACTATTCTAGAGTCCAATCCAAAAATTCAGCATCAACATCTCTGGTCCAGGACTGGGGAGAGATGATGGATGGATAGATGGATGGATGGATGGATGGATGGATGGATAGATAGATACACAAATAGATCATCTCTACAGGTAATCTGTATAAACATCTATATATACACACATATGCACAAATATGTATGTTTGACATATTTAAATATATACCTTAAATGCATATGTTTAAATACATTCAAGTTTAAATGCATATATTTAAATGTCTATGTATATTTGCTTATATTTATGTTAGTATATATTTCTATATCTATATTTAAATTATTCCTATTTGGGAACTGTAATCTCAGTCTCCCTGGTCCAGGTTACAAGGATGTTCCCATAACTCTACAGCTGTTGGAGCCTCTGATATGAAAGCAGTGGTCATATCCCGTATTGGAAGCAGAGTTCTAGAACTGAAACAACTTGTGGATTGCAAACCTGGAAGCTTTTCTAATGATTTTCTAAAATAAGTTTCATTTTTGGCCCCACAGTATTCCGACAGCTCTTACCTACTCAATTATATTGGGTTCCTATAGCCGAATTCATTACTGAAATTGTTAGGATCGCAGGCTGTTGGTGCCAGAAGGCATCCTCTTTAGTGCTGTGTGGACAAGGAATGGAGACAAGGAAGTTAACTAATTAGTTTACAAGGAACTTTAAGAATCGATGGAAGCCATCTGTCAGTACAAGTTGAATATCCCTAATCCAAAACTCCAAAATCCGAAGTGCTTATTGAACACCGAACTTATTGGACACCAACATGATGCTCAAAGGAAAGGATCATTGTAGCATTTTGAATTTTGAATCTTTGGATTAGGAATGCTCAACGTGGAAAATATGTATATATACATATTAAAGTTGGGAGAAACTTTAGTGTTTTTTTAATATATATATGCATATAAAAATGTGTATACATACACATACAAAAATATGTGTATTATATATGAAAATAAGTATATATACATATATAGCATATACATATACACACATCTATGTGTAAGTGTGTATATATATGTACACACATATATGTGGATATATACATATATATACGTATATATAAAATGTGTGTGTGTGTGTGTGCGTGTGTGTGTGTAGTGCAAATATTCCAAAATCTGGAAAAAATCCAAAATCTGAAATACTTCTGGTCCCAAGCATTTCAGATAAGGGATACTTAGCCTGTATTGGGTTATTCAATGATAGAACTGTAGCTGGATTCATGGCCAGCTGTGGATTATTCCACATTTTGATAAATCAGTGCTTTCCAATTATGTTCCATGGGGCCTTAGGGAAGAGATAGGCTAGTGGGGCTTGGGCTCTTCTCTGATGATGCTTCAATGAGCAGAGCTCTGCATACCCTTGTTCTGTTGATTAGACTTACAGGTATGATATTCATTTTTTTCTTAATCAGGAGCCCCCAGCTTTGAAAAGAGTTTGATGGCCACTGGTACAGCTGTTTCCTCAGTCTGCTCGGGCTAAACATGCTCAGGTGAAATCAGAGACCTGAGGGTGAATGTAGGTCATGTGATGTTTGAATATCTGTGTCTTTCTCACACTTTGGCAGTTCTGTGCCCAGTATGGATGCATTTTTCTATGAGACTCTGGATCTGAGTCCTCTGCCCCCTTGGTGCAGTGATGCAGCTAGGCAGTGTCCTATGCCACCTGTCATTTCCCTCAGTGTATCTAAGGCAACTTTAGAGTTTCCCAGGCCTGTTCATAACTGATATAAATTTTTCAATTCTTTCTAGAAAATACTCTCAGATACTTTTTACTGGCCACTTAGAAAACCTGATCACAATACAGAAGTATCTGATAGCTTCTTTTATAAATTTTTCTTTGATAATTTTTTAGCAAATTAACCCTTATAAGTTATGTACATTTATACTTAGAAGTTAATTCTGTTTTTTTTTTATTTTTATAACCCATTTTAAAGGCTATGTTTTACCTTATTTTTATAATTAATGTCCTCAATCAGTCACTTTTTCTAGAAACCACTACAGTTTCCTAGAGAAAGCAATAGTTGTTCAGCAAAAACCTCTGTCCATGAGGACCTTTGAATCAATAAGTGCCTGAGTGTTTTAATCAGCTGAGAGAGAAAAAAGAAATCAGGATTAGGAATCAAAACTTGGTTCCATCTAATTAGGATCCTTCCATGGCAGCATGAAGCCCTTTAAAATTTGTGAAACGATTTCAGGATTCCTTTTTCCACTATACTGCAGTCTAACAACGTATGCTGAACATGATCAAATACACAATAATTAATATGTGACTTATCTTTAATACTAGGTAGGAATTTTAACATACATATTCTTTATTCCAAATTCCAAAAGCTTATTCCACCTTCCCCCTGACCCATCTCCTGCATAAATATAAAAATCTTAAAAAGATTGGGGAGAAGGAAATGGGGATAAGTAGGAAGAAATGCATTTTGTAAATGCAGCCAGGTTCAGTGGCTCATGCCTGTAATCCCAGCACTCTGGGAGGTCGAGGCTGGTGGATCACTTGAGGCCAAGAGTTCGAGACCTTTTAGTAGAGACATGGTGAAACCTTGTCTCTACTAAAAATACAAAACTTAGCCTGGCATAATGGTACAAGCCTGTAATCCAAGCTACTCGGGAGGCTGAGACATGAGAATCATTTGAACTCAGGAGATGGAGGTTGCAGTGAGCTGAGAACGTGCCACTGCACTCCAGCCTAGGTGACAGGGCTAGACTCTGTCTCAAAAAATATATATATATTAAATGCAGGGTATCCCATGATGATAATAATAACAGATAACATTTATCAAGCACTTACTACCTTCCAGGCACTGTTATAAATATTTTACATATGTAACTCATAATAGTCAAAACTACCGTATCATTATTATCCCTGTTTTACAGGAAGGAAAACCATGGCTGCAAGGGGTTATGTCACTGGCTCAAGGGCATCCAATTGGCCAGGAGAGATGTGCAAGAAATACGGAGTACAGGCGGCCTGGCTCCAGACCCCAAATTGTGTACATAGATTTCTAGGGCCTTAAATTTCTATCCAAATTTTAAGCCTAATTTTTGCCCTAAAAAGTGGACACATGATAGATTTTTGTTGCATTAAATTAGATTTTTCTTGAATGAAGTTTAAATTTAAATTTTCTTGAATGAAGTTGACTAAAATATATACATATGTATTTACAAATGTAAAATATTTTACAAAAACATTAAGCAGACTGCAAAAAAACATCATTCTTTACTGGGTCTTAGCCTGGGTTTTCTAGGTGATGTCATACAAAGAAAATGTTGAAAAATATCACTTACAATCATGGTCTACCTACAATGTGTACATAATAAGCAATACTATTGAGTATGATTTTTACTATTCAGGATTCAACAGGCACAGTAATGACCTTCCTTAGCCAAGAGAGACACATCATTGAGTTTACCTTCAACCAGGGCTATGCATTCATCCTAGAATTTGACAGAGTCTAGAAATAAAGTTAACATTTGGCCTGATGTCTCATAGAGCCAGATATTTAACTCTTTGACATTTAAAATTCTGGAACACTTGGTAAAGGTAAAAATGAATAGACTAAGGGTTGTTTTACCATTATTCTAAAGAAACAACCAATTCTAAATGCTTTTTTGTTCTTTTCCCCCATTTTCTCTGTTCTATTAGAAACATTTGTACCACAAGGACAATTGTCAGTGTACAAAAACTCACCTGAGTTGGCTGTTGGTACTTCCGTCCCCCCACCTCAAATCAGTAACTGGAAAATCTGAATTTTTCCGTGTGCTAAATTATTTGCTGACAGAAGTACAAGAACTTAATACATTGGGGAGGTGGCGGGGGACTTCTATTTCCTGACCAAAATATATTTGCTTTTCCTAGACTTGGTGGATAATTTTATTCCATTGTGCTTTATTTATTCTTAGTAGAACTTGTGGGATTGTTTTCAGGATAATGTCAGGGTGATCGTTCACAATTGAGCTATGGGCCAACCCAGAGGCATTCTCCTGAGAATAGTTTGGGCGAAACACACAAAAGATCTCTCGTCTTATCAAAAATATTTCTTCTTGAACATAAAGATAAGTGAGGAAAAGTTTGACATGAGATAAAAATAACAAAATCAGTGACTAAATGTCTTGTATGCATGTAGTGCCTAGCAAGATGGCAAATAAATCATGTCTCCCAGCCCTGTCTCTTCATGCTTATTTTATAATAGGAGGATATAATATAAGATACCCTTCTTACATTGGGGCGAGCTGCACTAAGCACCCTTTCTTTTTCAGAAAGGTAGAGTAGGCCATCAGGCAGTAAAAAATATTGGTAAATATGAGATCTTGGTGTTTCTCCAGCCCTTATTAATATTTTTGATTTTAAATGAAGTGTGCAAATAATATATTTTATTAGAGAAATTTCGAAAGCATATTTAATCGAAAACAAAAATAGGTTATTTCCTAGCCAGTCGCACCAGCAAAATAGCCACCATTAACATTTTATATGTATATATACATTTCCAGACTTACGTAGACATACACATGTATACACACACCGCACCTCTAGTAACAGCTAATAATAGTAACAGCAGTGATAGCAACTGCAGTGGGAACAAGCACCAACAGCACTTGTAACAGTAGCAGTAGCAGTGGTAACTATCAATAGTAGGTCAGTAATAGCAATCATCTGAGAATGTATCACTACAATGGCCAGAAACACAGAGGAAGCTTCAGCAAGGGTAGCGGTAACACTGAAGATGACTTGTTAGCAGAAACAGCAGCAATAGCAGTGCAGCAGTAATAAAAACATTAATAATACCAGTTAAGAGTTACATCGTTACATTTATTACATACCAAGCCCTGTTCTAAGTGTTTCACACATATTATCTCAAGCCTCGTAGAATTCCAGTGAAGCAGGTGTACAAATTCTATCCCCATTTTACAGATGAGAAAACTGGTGTGCATACAGGTTAAGTTGCCCAAGGTGACACAGTCTTAAGGGGCAGAAACTGAATTTGAACCCCACACAGTATGGCTCCACAATTCACTCTTAACCACTATACTAGTAGCAACAGCAGAAGTAGCATAAATTCTAGAATTAAGTATGAGGAGTATTTTGCAATTTATATATTCTTATATAATGAATGAATACGTTTTGAGAGTGATTCTGAAATTGGAAGAAGAGAATAAAAGGTTTTGAAGTAACTTAAAAAACTTCTCATAACCAAAATGGTCATTTTTTCCAAATTCCAACTTAGGCTATCAAAGAAAGCATATTTTGCAAACATTTTTGCTCACCTAGTTCATTCTCCCTTCCTCAACAATCTATTTCTTTGCATGTTTGTCTAATTTTGGAGAGTCTTTCACTGTGAATTTTTAAATATAAAGAGCAAATTACCATGCTGCTTAATTTGATGTATTTCTCAATGTGTAGACATGCCTCTACATGTTTAGGTGCTGAATAAGTATCTGTAAACAAATGAATAAAGCAATAAAAAATAAAACTTCAGAATCACACTTAAAGCAAATAAAATTGAGTTGGGCCAAGCACATCCCACTCCAATAAGAATGTTATTTAATGCTAATGGCAACAGCAGCCAAGGAAATAAGAAAAATCTTAAAAACAAAAAGGTAAATTTGATGATGCTTTGGTTGGTTCTCTTTTGCTTCCTGTGAGCCCACATTTTGAAAGTTTTATTTGCAACCTATATTTGTAATATTCAATCTGTGTGTACACCTGAGACTGTCCTTATAAAAAATATTCTTTCTGCCTCTTAATGCCTATAATTCAAGATAGAGTAAAAACCAAAACCAAGTCACTTTAACGCACAAATACAATTTTATCTTTTGAAAATGAGAAAATATTGGGTCCCGGGCAAAATTTATTACCTCTAGCATAAATTTGAAGCACGTCCTTTCTAATGATTTCAGATTGCCAGAAGTGGCAAAATTAGGAAAATTAAGTCTACTTGACATGCAAAATAACTTGAAAAAAAATGCCGTCAAAAAGTTATCTTGGGCCTTTTCTGCTTAGGGTTTCAAGCTGAAATTGTGGTGATATGCCTTGATTTGATTTCCAAGTCTTTTATCTGTAGTTTATTCTTGTTACTGCAGTTGCTACTGGTTTTTAACTTGTACACAGGAAGCCAGTGCCAATCAATTTTGTTCCCAAGGTGACAGGAAACCCTGGTTGGTCAGATGTTGATTGTGCTTGCTGTTCATGCTCCACCCATCATATTTTCTTCCCTTTTGGCTGAACTTAAGACAAATTAATCAGTGACCGACATCTGGCAGACAGTTTTGGTGTCTTCTCTGTGATTTGTTGACCCACACAGTTAAAGGGTAAAAATTCAGTGCTTAAAACTTGTAGGCACTAAATATAAATGTTACCAAGAATCTTTTTCAGGGACTTGCTTGGAAAGCCCATCTTTTGGCTTTTTACTTGAAAATGTGAATTTTCTTGAGTAGTGAAACATCTGTTCAATAAATATTTCACCTTCTTTATGATGGCAGGTGGCTTACCTCACTCTATTGTAAATTCCAGATATGAACTGTGAAACAGGGGGCAAGGAAGGGCTCAGAGAATGTTAAGCTTTTTAACAGGTGTCTGCTGTTTGTAATTAATCTTTAGCCACCTGCATATTTTCTGCATAATGAGTCTTATGCCACATAAACATATCCCTGGTCACTGAACACTCTGAGAGAAAATGTTGGTACCCAGAACCTGACAAATAAGATAACTCATAAATAAAAGCTAAGCATAAAATCAAACCAGATGACCTCTGCATCCCTCCAAGCCAAGCTTCTTTGGAGTCTACTCTTTCAAACTCATGGTTTATGACTCTATAAAAAAGAAAAATTACAAACTGTCTACTAGCCTTGTGAAGTCTTCTCAGAAATCATTTGTTTTAAAGAGAATGGTATGAAAATATAGGTCTAATTTTATGAGGTCTAGTGACAGGAGAGATCATGAGAAGCATACACAAAATGTTCTCTGTAGAGGAAGATGAAGGAAGGTAACAATGCAGGAAGGTGAGATTTAGATAAACCTAAAAAGGGCAGGTACGTTGGACCGGATAGGCTTTTCCTGTTCCTAAAATGTCTTGTGCTCTTACACAGGAAAAGCATTCTTATTCACCCGAGGCATTTGCAAGTCCTAGGCACAAGACCCAAAAGGACCCTAGGTTCTGGTAGTAAGAAGGCAGGAAAGGAGTGGGTGGGAGAGGAAGCGTCCATGGGGAGCCCATAGCCAGGACAGATTTTTCAAAGAGTAAAAAAGCCTTTAGCCATTTATTCATCTATGCCTCCCTTACTTTGAAAACAAACGCTGCTAGTTTGTTCTTATTTCTTAATACAGTACTTCCCATGCCAAAATTAGGATGCATTTTAATTTGAGGTCCATTTAGGCTGTCGTGTCTCCAATCAGTTGGTCATCATGTTCATGCTCTTTGAGAGTCTGCCGCCCTCACTGACCTCCCAATTCTGTAATCATCCAACTGCCCTCCCAATGATTCCTTTCATAGGGCGAATTTCCATCCACTTTGTTTATTTGTTCACTATAGTGTCTTCCATAGAAAAGCTACGCCTGTGAAATAAAGACGAAAAGGGCTAGAAAAGTTGCAGTGTTATGAATCCTAACCACTTTACAGAATCATAATTCCAGTTTTGCCTAGTAGAAGAAAAGCCCACGATCATAAATATTTTTAAGCAGTCAGGGAGACTTCGCATTTGCCAAGGCCCTATAAGAAAGCTGGTGGTGAACCCAAACAGAATCCTGCCAAGTACCTAAAATGTGTTTGAAATACATTTTATAATTCCTCCCCGACAATAGTCCCCCTTTTGATTTGTGTGATGACCTATTTGGACGGGAGCAATCCACAGTGTGACTGCTCTTCTTTCCACCTGCTGTTCCATCAGCCGAGGAAAGGGATGTGCCCAAGGGAGGTGGCTGTCAATTGTTATTCACAATAACACTGCCCCTCATAAAATGCTCTGCCAGGGCAGATAAATTATCTACTCTTAGACAGAAGTTTTATACATGTGCAATGTTGACTGACTGGGACTCTAATCAAAACTGTTCCCTTGGTTCTCCTTTGTCTATTTCTAATCTATGAAGCTGAGAACTTAAGGATATTAGGCAGTACCATGTGTAAGTAAGAGTTTTTGCAGGATATCCAAGCAATAGAAGTAACGACGGGCATATGCCTGCAACACATTTCTTTTAGGGAAATATGGCGCAAGTGTTTTTGTGGATTATCTGGTTTATGTAACACGTGCATCTTAAATAACTAAACCTGTCTTGACATGCTTATACTAGAAAGCATTGCTGTTAAGGAGCACCTCTATATAAGCAAACCCTATTCAGTGAAGAACCAAATCTGAGCTGTAATCTGAAACCAGATAGAAAAAGTTGTTGGAGTCGAAGATGAGGCAGTAGGGGAATTAAGATTATGTATCAGGCATATTCAAATATAGGATAATATTCTAGGGCCTAGTGGAAGTACCAGTAAGAAAAATGTAGCTGAACCGGGTGTGGTGGCTCACACCTGTAAGTCCCAGCACTTTGGGAGGCCGAGGCGGGCAGATCACTTAAGGCTAGGGGTTCAAGACCAGCCTGGGAAACATGAAGAAAGCCTATCTCTACTAAAAATACAAAAATTAGCCAGCTACTCAGGAGACTGAGGCAGGAGAATCACTTGAACCCGGGAGGTAAAGGTGGTAGTGAGCTGAGATAGCACTACTGCACTCCAGCCTGGGCGACAGAGCAAGACCTTGTCTCAAAAAAAAAAAAAAAAAAAAAATTACCAGGGTAACAGAACAATACCTCTATATAGAGAGGAAAAAACCTGGAAAAGACTTGATAAGTCTATGTCTCTACCTAACATTTGTGGAGCAGCTGCTATGTGTCAGGTACTGTACAAGATGCATCGCAGATATATAAAATCATTTTCTCCTCATATCCACCTCAACTGGGTAAATTATTTCATCTCAACTTTAATGATGAGGAAACGGAGACACAGGCATTTAGATACTTTTCCATGGTCACAGAGTACATCACTGCAGAGATGGGATTTGAGCCCAGGTAGTGTGCCCCCAAATCTCACGCTTGTTCCTGTTTCCTGCCTCCTCCAATGACCAAGGAACCCTAGGATTTTTCTTTCCCACCTTATCCATATTCATAATTGAACTATATTAAATTTTTTCGGTGGAGGAATGGAAGCATTCTAAAATAAAATAATCTGTTCAGCCTAACACTCACAGACCAATTCCATTTTGAGAAGAGCGATGGTTGTGCCTTGCACCCTCCAGATGGCGCCTGTGCGCTACTCACAGCCAGGAGAGGCTTCAGGGTCGTCCGCAGGGTGGGCTCTTGGTTTTGTTCGAAGGACATTTGAGCATAGTTTCTCTGTCTCCAAAAATCCTATTAGGACACTTGTTGCCATTGTAAGATTTAAAGCCAAATCAGATAAAGAAAAGGCCATGTACCAATCCTAAAGCTGACAGGGAGCAGCCAAATCCTCCCTTTGCAGAGGTCCCTTACTGGCATTCAGAGAAGACGTGAAGTCAATATAGGTTCAGAGAGCCCGTGGTCCTCTGGAAGGCTCTCATTTGGTATCCATCGGAAGGTCTTTTATCGCTTGTTAGTAATGATACAGCTTTGTTTTAAAGGCAAGCAATTCTTTCAGTGTTTAAGCCTTTGCAATTTTCATTAAAAAAAAAAAAAAAAAGATATTTTGCCCTTTTGTTCCCCTTCTTAACAAAGGAAGTTGTTAGGAATTACATTACTAGTGTAATTTAGTCAAGGAGTTGTATACGTTCCATTAGGATTTGTATTGAAAAAGGGTTTCTAGGATAAAGCACCATTTTGCTATAGAAATGATCTCCAGGAAAGGATGGGGCCAGGCCACCTCGTGAGTTTGCATTCCTAAACTGTGGGTTCCCGTAATGCAGCTGCATGCCTTATCGAGGGTAGCTAGGAGCGAATTGGCAGTACGTTAGAAAGCAGGATTAGAGGAGGGAAAGCTGAAATGGCCTTCATGTCAGCTGTTTTCCTCCACAGGATACTGGGTGATTCCTGTCCTGACCAGATACTGATTACTTAAAGCTTAGCCCAAGAGTTCTTGTCAAAAATGATTTCCGTAGCATATTTTGACTTGCTGAGGTCTGAAGAACTTTTGGAATTTGTTAGGTGTGGATCTGAACTCCAGGAACTGGTCAATAGTATTCAGTTAATGAACTCTATCCGTTAGAACAGAATGTCTTAAGCACCTCGTTTTTATCTCATTCACACTTCTCTGAATGTCCTCATCGGACACGGAGAATTATTGGTGGAAAATGTGTGCACTGATAATTCAGACAAATGAAAGCAAAAAAAGTCCAAAGGATTTATCTTCAAATTGTTTTACACAATATTTCAAACATAGGCAAATTGGTATAAATATGTTTCAGTCCGTAAATTTATGTATTCTTCTAACATTTCCCCATTATAATTGAATTCTTACGTTTTGTAAATACTTCACCTCATCTACAATATACACATTCAAAATATTTAAATTGTTGAAAACTACTTTTAGCATTAATTCATTTTCTTCACATAAAATACAAAGGATCAATGTAACATCTAACTCTTTAAAATATTCCACCAAATATTCAACCCTGAATGGTGAAACACAAAAAAGGTATGTGTGTGTGTTTAAAAGAGCGGACCATGAGGTATGTATTTTAAATCTGTCTTAGAAGCATGGCTTCTAGTGTTAAAGCTATACAATACTTTGTTGTCTCCAATGTTCAGCAGACAAGAAGCAATTCCAAATTCTATAAATAATACAATATTTAAATCAAAGTAATGGGTTTCTAAAAGTCATTTTATCCTGGTTCAGACAGTTACTATTTGAGAGACTTTTCAAATACTGTGGCTGTATAGGATTTTTTAAAAAAGAAGATTGCATTTTTCTTTTCTTAACATAGATGCCTATTTGTACCAGAAATCAATTAGCATTATTACGGGAAAATTACTGACCAGTTATCAGGTTTTACATTATAATTGCTTAATATGTAATAAAAGCAAATGCTATTTTTTTCCTTTGGAATCAATGTAAAACATGATAAACAGAAGAAGTAATTCATTTCTAGTCAGTCTGGAAACTCTCTTTGTGTTTCCTTCTCATTTTCCTTTTCACACCTACAAATCCCTGCCATGCATAGAAGAAATGCACGGATGCATAGAAGAAATTAAAATTGGGTCAATTATGTTCCATCTTGTTAGGTTTGCCAGGCATTCTGTAGATACGGGACATGTTCTGTATTTAATGAATTTGTCTTGTGTCTTGAATTGACTTTGTCGGGATGTGCTACATGTCCTGTACTAAGCATTTTTTCACTAAATTACAAACATTTGATTGTCAGAGCTATTTTTCAAAATCTAACTGGGGCAAGTCTCGTGTTTGTGTTTCCTCAATTTGGTGACCCCATCCCTTGTAATCCTTTGTTAGAGTCTTTCAATAGTTAGATTAATTTGTGTATTTCTTGAGTTCATTCTCACCAGAAATGCCCATTTTCAGAATGAAATGTCACTGGTATAGCTTAGGGCTGCTTAATATGCTAAGATGACAGAGTTAGTTGGTATTAGAAATCATTCTAAGCTAACATTGTCTCTTTATTTGAAAAGACTGTGTTAGTGCTCAATGCTTTTAAAGATTTTCTGTGTTCATTATTATGTCATTCACAGAAACATATACTGGAGATATATGAAAAGAAGTCGTTACTGAGTATTTCAGAGATTAAGAGTTGTCCAAATGAATATTAGGATTTTTATGTTAAAAGATGTCTGGTGAAAAGAAATAATGAATTAAATCATGAAACAATACCTGAGGAAGAATAGTTTGTTAGAAAAACAAGGAATTTTCTTGTAGCTGTTGTTTAAAAGCCTGTTTTTACATATCCTTCACTGCCATCTGCCTGAGAGAAATGTTGAATATATTAAGTTTAGAACATTTCCATATTTTGTCTTTATGGTTATAGTAGCGATTTGAATGGTATATTCTTGCAGTGAGAACTTAATGATTACTACTTGCATATCTATAGGAAAGACTGAAATGTCTTCTAAGATACACAAAATGATTGATTTTATTTCATGGGACAGAGTCTTGCTCTGTCCCCCAGGCTAGAGTGCAGTGGCGCAATTATAGCTCACTGCAGCTTTGAACTCCTGTGCTCAAGTGATCCCTCCTGCTTCAGCCTCCCAAAAAGCTGGTATTATAGCCATGAGCCACCACACCCAGCAAAATGTTATTTTAAATAATCTTTTATGAATAGTGCTTATAGATGATATGGTAGCTATTATAGGTTCTAGGTGCTTACTGTCTTATGTATCCAAAGTGGTTGAAAAAAGTTACCATTTACCTATGTAAGTCTAGAAAATTGAGACAGTGGTCTCAAAGTGGGGCATGTGCATCCCAAGAACTGTGTAAAATAATCGATAGGCTGTAAAAATATATATTACAAAAAATATTTATATTTCTCTTTCCCTTTCCTACTTCAAATTTTGTAAATGTTTCATAATTTGCATAATACATCAGTACAACAGTACATGTATATAATTTATAAACACATAAATTTCAGTAGAGGTGGACTTTTTTTTTTTTTTGAGACGGAGTCTTGCTCTGTCACCAGGCTGGAGTGCAGTGGCGCAATCTCGGCTCACTGCAACCTCCGCCTCCTGGGTTCAAGCGATTCTTCCGCCTCAGCCTCCCGAGTAGCTGGGACCACAGGCGTGTGGCCAGGATGGTCTCAATCTCTTGACCTCGTGATCCGCC
>CAUYLG010017785.1:0-40682 GCA_963573385.1 Cacajao melanocephalus | reverse complement strand
TAGAAAATTAACAAGGATATCCAGGACTTGAACTCAGACCTGGAACAAGTAAACTTAACAAATATTTACAGAACTCTCCACCCCAAATCCACAAAACATACATTTTTCTCAGTATCACATTACACCTATTTTAAAAGTGACTACATAACTGGAAGTAAATCACTCCTCAGCAATTGCATAGCATTTCACAGGTTTAAATAACATATTGGTTGGCTGCTTGTTTGTTATTTTCATCCCTTATTCCTTCCTGTCTCCATTGTTAAGCACAATTATTGGCATAAAAGAGGTTTTTAATCCCCATTTTTAGACTGCATTCTAGCCTGGGCAATAGAACAAGAATCCCGTTCTCTCTCCCTCTTCCTCTTCCTCTTTCTTTCTCTCTTTCATTCTTTTTTTTCTTTCTTTCACTCTTTCTTTCTTTCTTCTTTTCTCTCTTTTTTCTTTCAAAAAAAAAAGATGTATTAAGAATAGTTATATGGCCCGTCATATGATGCATCATGGTGATATAATATTTGCTCTTAAAGAGTAAATATTATTTCCTTGTTAGATATAATGTTCTACAAATATCAATGAAATTAAGGTATTTGATAATGTTGTTTAGATCTTATAAATATTACCACTTTTGTTTTTGTTGTTCTCATAAATTACTTAAAGAGTGTTTCAAAATACCATCTGGTTTTGAGAATTTTTTATTTCTCCCTTTAAATTTGTAAATTTTTTCTTCATGTATTTTGAAGCTCCATTACTAGAAACATACACATTTGTATTTGTTATCCTGAGCACATAATGTTTTATCATCATAAACTATCCTTCTTCATGTGTGGTAATACTTTTTGTTTTGGATCTTTTTATCTTATGTATTAGTCTGTTCTCACACTGCAATAAAGAACTACCTGGTAATTTATGAAGAAAAGAGGTTTAATTGACTCAGTGTCGTAGGCTGTACAGGAAACGTACAATCATGATGGAAAGGTGAAGGGGAAGAAAGCACCTTCTTGACATGGCACAGCAGGAGAGAGAAAGAACAAAGGAGGAAGTGCTACACACTCTTAAACAACCAGATTTTATGAGAACTCACTACCATGAGAGCAGCAAGAGGGAAATCCACTCTATGATCCAATCACTTCCCACCCGGCCTCACCTCTAGCTCTCGGGATCACAGCATTGGAGATTACAATTCAACATGAGATTTGGATGGGGACACAGAGCCAAACCATATCACCTTATGTTAATATTACCGCTTCAACTGCATTATCCTTCTTGTTTTGAATAGTATATCTTTCTCCATTCGTATATTTTCAGTCTATCTGTATCTTTCTATTTAAAGCTTATCTCTTGTAGGCCACACATAGTTGGGTGTTGTTTTGCTTGTGTTTTATTATAGATATATTCTGAAAATCTTTTTCTTTTATTTGCAGTGCTTAGTCCATTATGTTCAATGTGGTTATTCACATAATTGCAATAGAGTACAGCATTTTATTCTTTGTTTAATGTATGACTTTTCTGTTTTTTTTGTTATTCTATTTTTCCTTTTCTTAAATTTTTCATTATTCTTTTTGGAATTCAATTTCAATTTTTCCATTGGTTTTTAGCTCTACTGCTTTGCATTATTTTTTGCAGTCAATGTATAAATAGTATTGAACTACTATATATACAATATAGGTATCTTGACATGACATATGTTCATCTGACCACCCCAACCATTATAGTATAGTTATGTGCATTAAATTGTCATACAATGTGCACCCCACAAGACATTATTATCATTTAGCTTTGAGAAGTGACATGCTTTATAATGCAATTAAAGGAAAAAAACACTCTTGTTGATGTACACTGATATTTATCAATTCTGATCTTCCCTATTCTTTCCTGAAGACCCAGATTTTCATCTGGCATCATTTTTCTTCAGCCTAAAGAATTTCCTTTTGTATTTTTTGAAGTGCAGCCTGGCTGTCAAAAATATTTCTTACCTGAAAATGTCTTTATTTTGCCTTTACTTTTGAAGGATATTTTCACAAGATTTAGAATTCTGGGTTGATAGGACTTCTTCTTTGAGTACCTTACGAATGTTATTCAACTTTTAAAGTTTGTACTCTATTGTTTTTAATGAGAAGTCAGCTATTAATTAAATCATTTCCGGCATTTAATATGTTGTTTTCTTTTGCTATTTTCAAAGTTTCCTTTTCATCTTTGACTTTAAACATTTTGACTCTGATGTGCTGCAACACAGGCTTTTACTTCCATGTTTATTTGGCTTGATGTTCATTGAACAGTGGGCATCTCTCTTTCATCAAATTTGGCACCTTTAGGTGCTTTATTTAAAAAAAAAATTTTTTTCTTCCTATTTCTCTTTCTGGATTTGATTACATGTATATCAAACTCTTTCATGTTATTCGGTAGGTTTCTGAGAATCTATTCCTTTTATTTATCCATATTTTACTTTTTCTTTTTCATTTACATTAGCTAATTTCTACTGGTCTATCACTTATTTAACATACTAATTTCTCTGTCCATTCTATGACAATAAGTGATAGACTAGTAGAAATCATCTAATGTAAATGAAAAAAAGAAAAAAATGTTACACCATTAGTGGTGGCTAATTCTGGTAATTTTGCTTTTTAATTCTGGAATTTGTACTTTCAAATTTTAGAATTTTCAATTGCCTTATTTTATTATGTTTATTTTTCTACCAACTCTTCTTGTCTTTTCCGTAATTATAAATATGTTTTCTTGGCTTCAGTGAGGATAGTTATAATAGTCCCTTTAATACCCTTAATTTATTAATATCCTTATCTGACCCATGTCAGGTATCATCACAGTTGATTTCTATTTTCTTAAGGGTTTGTTCTATCTTAGTGATTCTGTTCATGTTGCATAAGTCTAGATTTCATCCTTGACTTCATGAATATTATAAGGTATAAAGATAGTGATTTTATTTTTTATTTTCCCAGTGTGTGTTGTTCCTTTTGTTTCATGGGTAATTACCTTGGCTGAACTTGACCTGTAAACTGTTTATTGGGCTGCAGCTCAGTTCACAGTTTCGTTATTTTGTCTTTAGCAGAGTTAATTTGAGTTTGTTCATATCTTGCTCGGGTTCAGATAGACATTTTATTAGACAGAATTTGGGTATCCCCTTCCCAGATCTTCTTTCTCCAGGGTTCTAACACTCTCTTGTACAGCCAGTGTTTCCCACCTTCAGTTTTATAGTTCTCCCAAACAGAAAGATAACTTTTGTTCTACCTTTGCTCCAGCTTCGTTTCGCATGGCTTCCACTGCACTTGAATCCCAGACTAACTGCCACTAAAAGGCAATTTCTTTTAGTTATCTTCTCTTATCCTGTTGTCTGAACATGTACTTCTCACCAAAGACTGTGAGAATGTGCACATTTTTTGGCATCCTCAGAATAACTGCTTATTGCACTATATTTGAATTGGAATCTTAATGCATCATTATCCAAAAGAGAAATAAGAAGAATAAATGAAACACATTATTAATATTAAAATTTAATAAAATACATAGATTAACACACAAGACAATAAAATGTTTAACATTGTATAAGAATCAAAAATGAAATGTCAGTCATATATATCTAAGCCAAAGCTACAAATCCAAATCTTAAAATTATAGAATGTAAAACGTTTGACATTTGTTTGGCTTCATACTTCTATGGGGAAAAATAAAATAAAATCATATTTCTTCTTACTGCCATACAAACTGTAGTTGACTCTTCAACAACATAAAGGTTAGGGTCTCTGACCCTGCCAATAGTCACACATTCATGTATAACTTTTGACTCCTCCCAAACTTAGCTGTAAATAGTCTACTGATGACCAGAAGCCTGACTGATAACACAGTCTATTAACATATAGTTTGTATGTTATATGTATTATATACTGTATTCTTACAATAAAATAAACTAGAGAAAAGAAAATGCTGTCAATAAAAGATTAAGGATGAGAAGATATATTTGCATCATTAAGTGGAAGTGGGTCAACATGAAGACCTTTATCCTCATTATTTTCTCATTGTCTAGACAGAGGAGAAGAAGAAGAGGGATTAGTCTTGCTATCTCAGGAGTAGCGGAGGCTGAAAAGGTAGAGAAGGTGAAAGGAGAAGCAGGAGTGGCAGGTACACTTGGTATGCATTTACGGAACTACACCACAATTTTTGTCTGACACCTTTGCTTTTTTGTTTCTCTAAAAATGTTTCCACAGAGTATCAATCTTTCTTTCACCAATTGGTTTAGTTTCAGTACCTGTACCATAAAAGTGTCCATGTCATGAAAGAAGTTGAAAGCACTCTTGAATAACTGGAACTCTTAAATCACATTGTCTAATGTCAATTTGTTTCCTGGCAGTGCTTCTTCTAGGTCTTCTCCTTCATTTTTTGGCAGCGGTTCAGAAATGCTTGTCTCCATCACATTTTTGTTAATTCCTCTGGTGTGGTGCCTATTAGTTCTTGAATTTCTCCAAAATCCACATTGTGAAACACTTCACTCTGCATCGTTTTCTGCCATATTTATAATCTCTTTCATGATTTCCTTGAACAACTCTGTCTTAAATCCTGTGAAGTCATGGACAACATCTCGATGTTTTTATTCAACAGGAATTGATCATTTCAGGCTTGATGACTTCCACAGATTTCTCTATTACAACAATGGCATCTTCAGTAGTGTAGTGCTTCCAGACTGCCATGATGTTCTCTCTTTTGGGATTCTCTTCTATAACATTAATAATCCTTTCCATAGAGTATTGTATGTAATTAGCCTTAATGTTCCTTGTGATCCCCTGATCTAGAGGCTGAATTAGAGACATTGTGTTGAACTCACAGAGCTCTGGGTGGTCAGGGTCATTGTCCAATATCAAAATAACTTTAAAAGGCAATTCCTTACTGACAAGGAACTTCTTTACCTCAGGGACAAAGTGTTGATGAAACCAAGTCAGCAAAAGCATCCTTTTGTCCATGCCTTCTTGCTGTACAACCAAAAGACTGGCAGCTGGTGTTTATTTTTTCCTTTCAATGCTTGGGGGTTAGCAGCATTATACATAGAGGCAGTCCTGATCGTAATCCCAATTGAATTTGCATAAAACAGTAGAGTTAGCTATCCCTTCCTGCCTTAAATTCTGGCGCTCACTTCTCTTTCTTATTAATAAATGTCTTTTCTGCCTTTCCTGCCCCCTTCCCCAGCCCCACATAGGGCACTTTTTTTTTGCATTAAAAACCTGTTCAGGTGGATCTCCTTTCTCAATGATTTTCTTAATGGCTCCTGGGAAGTCTTCCACTGCCTCTAGGTCAGCAAAAGTCACCCCTCCTATTGACATTTTTAAAGCCAAAGCTCTTTCCAAAATTATCAAACTATCCTTTGCTGACCTGAAATTATACAGCTTTTGATTGTTCACTTTCATTTTTATTTGTCATATAATTTTGTCTTCTTCTGGAATCATATCGGAGTCTATCCATATACCTGCTTATGGCAATTCTGCACCCACATAAAATCTGCATTTTCAATATGAGATAAAAAGGCACATCTTTTTCAAAAAGTTCAGGTTTCTGTACCTGCTGTTGTAGCTATGGCAACACCTTCAGAAATTTCTTTTTCTCTTTTTCTTCTGTTTTTAAAAATATTTCTCACAGTGAATTCGTTTATCTTAAAATGGTGGGCAATAACAGTGGCAGGCCTCAATCTATGGTGCATACCAGGCAATTCAACTTCTTTTTTTTTTTTTGAGATGGAGTTTTGCTTTTCTCACCCAGGCTGGAGTGCAATGGTGTGATCTCATCTCACCGCAACCTCCACCTCCTGGGTTCAAGCGATCCTCCTGCCTCAACTTCCCAAGTAGCTGGGATTACAGGCATGCGCAACTCTGCCTGGCTAATATTGTATTTTTAGTAGAGACAGAGTTTCTCCATGTTGGTTGGGCTGGTCTCGAACTCCCAACCTCAAGTGATCTGCCTACTTTGGCTTCCCAGAGCACTGAGATTACAGGCATGAGCTGCTGCGCCCAGCTGGCAATTCAACTTTTTCTCATAATGTCAAGACTTATCTCTGCTTCTTGAGAGGACTTCCAGCATCACTAGTGGCCCTTCATGAGTCCTACGATATTATTCAAGGTTTACATTGTTTCAGTAAACATGATGAAAAATACACAAGAACTGTGAGAAATCACTTTCTACTACAATATACAATATATTAAATATATTGGGGAAACAAACTTTTCACATCGAGATGATAAGCATCACATGGCATTTTAAACTGATAGGATACTCATAAGACTTCAGCTCACAGCAATGGCTACAAAATCATCATGGTAGTGCAGTATGTACTACAGTAAATTTTATGTAGTTATGATTTAATACTTCATCTTTAGATTTGTTTACATGTCTCTAGGCTGCAAATGACACCATGGTCTGTAAGTTTTTGTGTGTGTGAGTTTTGATGATTTACGTTTTTATAACAGATTTGTGCATATTTTATGGCAGTAAATAACAACATAGACTAACATCTACATATATTTTATGCATTTGTGACACCTCTAACTTTCTCTTAAATTTTTTGCTCTTTCTAGTTACATAGTTCATCTGCAAATTTTTTTTCAAATTGTTGCAAATCTCCAATTTTCAATATATTTATTTTTAAATATCCCTATAAGTGGACCTACACTTGAAACCCATGGTTCCAAAGGTCAATTGTATTAACTTTTTAGAGTGTGCCTAAGCATACACAAATATTTTCATGGAAATGAATCAAAACAGTTATTCCTAATTTATATGTGGTCTAACAGACCACATCAGTGTGAAACTGGAATAACCTTGAGATAGATAATGCTTAATATTATAATTTCTTGATATACCAAAAATATTTAGTGGTTTACATTATTATTGTCAAAGCAGTTAGACACTGACTTATTTTATTGCTTTCAAAGAGGAAGACATTTCCTGTCTAGAGCACAATGCCTGATTTTTAATATATTATTCCTGTGAAGTATCAAGTTTACTATTGTAACATTTACAAATCTTATATTTTTGACCTTATAAGCCAACTCAGATTCCTGTCTAGGGGCCTATAGAATAAATGTTAACTACAGATTTATGCAAATATACACATTAGTTGACAAGTTAAATGTTAAAGTGATGTTTTGAGGCTGAAAAAAATGACAAAATTAAAGAAAATATGATAAAAATTAATCAAGCCTATAAAGTTGAGCATATTTACTTTAGTTTTTTTGTGGTTGCAGTGTTAACCTAAGAATTATTATCATATGTATAAATAGAGATAACTAATACAGTATTCTACATTATAAGCAAATGTTAATATTTCAGAATACTTATTTTATTAAATTTGTGCTCAGATATTAAATGAAGTAAGTCTGTTCTTCAATACCCACATTAACTTTTGTTTAACCTCTAAAAATAAAGCAATAAGATAATATTTCAGAATATTCACTATTTGCAGTAATTCAGTATATCAAGTAAATATCAAATTTGAGATATTTTGTTATTCCACAGCAAGATTCTACATGAAATGGAAAGAGAAGAAATATTTAGAAAATTGTATATGTATATACTTCCTAATTATTGGCTTCATAGAAAAATAATATCAAAACAATTGAAGAATTGTATATCAAAAACAGAGAAAAATGAAAACCTATTTGCATTCCTACATACATTTTAGAATTATGAATATGTAATAATACCTATAAAATATTTCAAACTTTAAAAATTGTTGTTGCCCAAAGAGAAAGTTGTACTTTTTCAGTTTTAAACGTTTTTTCCTGCTGAACACTTATAGATGTTTGGATGTTTCATTATAGGGCAGCTTCAAATAGAGCAAAGAAGAGAATAATATTTGATTATATTGTAAGCATATTTTGAGTAAGCAGAAATAAAAAACTTTTATGTCATTGTTACTATCTCCCCCTAAAAAACTTAAATTCCAGTTTTATCAAATAGTTTCAAAGCTCTTAGTTGAAAATAAATAGTAGTCAACTCAGTTTTTCATAGTATGATAATGAAAAATCATACACCCATATGAAATTATCACCTGTAGGAATAGGGAAAAAATTATGCTAGTACAGGAATATCATTTTTTTGTAATCATAGAGACCTACAGTAGAATACAGGCTACAGCTGGAAAAAGGTAAATTATCAAGACAAAAATAATTTATCCTATGAATTAGAAAGTTAGAGACCTTCACTATCCAAACTAAAATTCAATCTAAAATTCTTGAGAGATAACCTAATGGTAACTAATTTTGCATAACAGTTGGCATTCATTTGGCATTTGAATGAATGCCAAATTTTCCAAATTTATGATTTTTGTTCAGGTATAAGAATAATAGATAAGTTTTTTATAATACCCTGATAGTATACGTAATCTGGTAGTATTTAATTTCCTTCATAATTAAACTGTCAATAGAATATTCATGATGGTTAATACTTTCAACTTGATAGGATTGAAGTTCACAAGGCATTGTTCCTAGGTGCCAGAGGAGATTAACATTTGAGTCAGTGGACTGGGAGAGGCAGACCCACCCTCAATCTGGGTGGGCACCAGCTAGTCAGCTGCTAGTGCAGCTAGGACAAAAGCAGGCAGAGGAATGTGGAAGGACTAGCCTTGCTGAGTTTTCCTGCCTTCATATTTCTCCTGTGCTGGATGCTTCCTGCCCTCAAACAATGAACTTCAAGTTCTTCAGCTTGTGGACTCTTGGACCGACACCAGTGGTTTGCTGTGGCCTTTCAGTCCTTCGGCCATAGACGGAAGACTGCACTGTCAGCTCCCTTACTTTTGAGGTTTTGTGTCTTGGACTGGCTTTCTTACTCCTTAGCTTTCAGACAGCCTATTGTGGGACTTCACCGTGTGATTGTGTGAGTTAATATTCCTTAATAAACACCCTTTCATATATACATATATCCTATTAGTCCTGTGCCTCTAGAGAACCCTGACTAATATGGCATTCTACTTTGAAATGAATGGAATTATTCTGGTTTTGGTTAAATGGTTGAGAGATACTAAAATTGGGTTTTCTTGAAAAATAAATTTCTAAAGTACTGAAAGTTTGGGGGAAATGCTTTCTGTAAAAAAATGTGTTATTTATTCTATGTTACTATTTCTTCAGCTATATTCTGTAGTTAATTTCTCTAGCAATTTTTAATTTCAGGACAAATTAGTGACTGTTTGAATTAGGAACATTGAATCATCTCCATTGCAGTGTGGCTGGTAAGTCATTTCTTGACAAATTAGTCCATATAGGGCTTGAAATCTTGTCTTTTTCATGATACATTAACATAAGGTCATATTCCCTTTTTGTAAAGATTGATTTCTATTCCGAAAGACACTAGTAGAGTTAGGTTTGGTTTTATGGCCAAACATTCTGATACGACTTTCACCAAATCAAATACATATACATACAGAAATGAGTTAGAAATGATATAATAGAAAGACATTTCAAATCTGTCACCTGAAACAGTCACCATGATGCTACTTATGTCGTATTTCATTTAGAAGCTCTATATGTAAAATTAGTTGGCTCTCCAAAAATCATAAATATATCAAGAATATAATACTCTGATCTATGCTATGTAATTAAGCTTAGAAAGGACTACCTTTCTATTTTCATGATAAAATAAATCAAATAAATGATTTTTAGGAGTACCTGCTTGGTCAATCTCCTGGTGCAAGTTTATTTGAATCACTGTTAGTTTTAGAGAGCCCTTTTAGTTGAAACAGTGCTTTTCATAATCATGAATTAATCAGCATCCTTCCTATTTCTATAATTTTAACTTTTGAAAGAAGTTATCCAGAAAAAAAATATCACTTTCAATAATCTTGATAGAAATTTAGTATGCAAAGATATTAATAAGTTAAAATGCTGAAATAGCATCTTACTATTAAAATAGCTCACTCTCTCTGCAATTTTAATATATTATTTTTCTTCTTACCCTGATTGAAGTTGGCAGTATTAAGACCAACTGCACATGGGGCCAGTTGAATTAGCAACAGGAGGTAATTAGATTTGACCAGATCAACAGAGAATTTTCATAGATTTTTGTCAGCTTATAATAATGATTAAACCTGTGTGAGGATTCAAAGAAAAATGTTGACATAAGGAAAATATTTACATTTTAATATGCTAGAAATTCCCAGTGAAATTATTCAAGCTTTGTCTCATCTTTTATATTTGTTTATGTATGAGGGTCTAAAAAACTTCTCAAACTAAAAATGCCTGCTGGGATCTCATGAAATGGGACAACAGTGATTCTAAACTCTGCTGTGTCATTGTTAGGCTTTCTTTGGGAGATTTTTTCCTATTCCTTTCTTTGAGGTGAAGTAATTTTTGACCCAAGTAGAATTTATTTTACAAATGTACAAATTTAATGTTGAAGAAATGCAAATATTATAAATATTAGAATTGTCTTATTCTGTGTACCTTTCCAAACTCTATAATTCTTTATACATGTAGGGCAAAAGTGGCAATGTTTTTAACATAAAATTTGTATCAGCAAATTTAAAAAATATTTTACTCTGCTTTTTCCCTTAAACTATGTACACCCAATCCATCAGCTAATTCTCTTGTTCTAATTTTAAAATATATTTCAACAAAACCGTTGGTGTTCCATCTCCACCACTAACACTAAATTAAAGCCACCATCAACAACTGCCAAAACACCTACTGCTAACCAACTAGTCTTCTGGTTTAACAACCTCATCTTTTTAAATAAAAATGAATTCATGTTGGGTATCTATGGTTTCCATTATTCAGTAGCACTTTTCAGATGGAATTCCAAGTTATTACTCTGTCCTACAAATCTTGTAATCGAATCTGGATAATCTTGGATGAGCCTCCCTCCTTACCACCTTGTTTTCTGGGCACAATGGCCTCCTCTGTTTTTTGAACCCATAAATCACAGTTCTGGGTCTAGGCCTCCAAATTTATCATTCCTTTTATCTGTTTCTTTCTTCATGCTGGTCTCAGCTTAATAAGCCAGGCACAGAAAAAAAAAATACTGCATGATCTCACTTATACGTGGAATCTAAAAAGTAAAACTCATAGAAGCAGAGAGTTGAATTGTGGTAACCAGTGGGTGGAGGTGGGGTGGTATATGGAAAATTGGGGAGATGTTGATCAAAGGATACAAAATTTTGATTACACCGAAGAATAAATTCAAGAGAACTATTGGATAGCCATGGTGACTATAGTTAATAATGATGTATTTTATATTTGAATACTGCTAAGACAGTCGATTTTTATTGTTCTCACCACAAAGAAAGTGAGATAATCCATATATTAATTAGTTGATCTAGCCATTTCGGAGTGTATACAGATTTCAAAACATCATGATGTACACCATAAATGTATATAATTTTTATTTGCCAATAAAAAAACAAGAAGAAACAAATGACCAATATTTTGTGTATGCATGTGTATGTATGCATGTGCCTATAGACATACACAAACACACATACCTTGTCTTACTTTTTTATTTTTTTTTTATTATACTTTAAGTTCTGGGATACACGTGCAGAATGTGAAGGTTTGTTACATAGGTATACATGTGTCATGGTGGTTCGCTGCACCCATCAACCCATTATCTAGGCTTTAAGCCTTGCGTGCATTAGATATTAACAATGACAATTTTTTTAAAATCACTAAAGTAAAATGAGGATTTTGCCTTAGTCCCTTTTGTGTTGGTATAACAGAATACCTAGGATGGGTAGTTCATAATAAACAGCAATATATTGACTTAGTTCTGAAGGCTGGGAAGTCCAACATAAAGTTTCTGGCATCTTGCAAAGATCTTTTTACTACATCATTTCATGGTGAAATGTTAAAGGATGAGACAGGGGAAGACAGAGCTACATAGCCCTTTTATAACAGCACAAATCCTATCTCTTAGGGAAGAGCTCTCACGACCTCATCACTTCTTAAAGGTCCCACTTCCTAGTGTTGTTAAAATGGCAGTTAAATTACAACATAAGTTTTAGAGTGGACAAACATTCAAACTCTAGCAGAATTTTTTTAAGTGATTAATTTCATGCGTGAAAATTCAGAAAAGGATTTACAGAGGAACTAAAATTCTTAATTGGTCCTTTAGGAGTAGAAATATTGAGTCATTGAAGGTGTTAGGCAGAAGAGTAGTACAACCAAAACCGTATTTTAGAAAAAAAGGTTAAACTGACATTGTCATAGTGTTGATTAAAATTTTAAAATTTCCATGTTTCAGGCATTCTTGAAATGTTTCTTATGCTTTCTTTACTTATGGGATTACAAAAACATTTCAAATATTGCCTCGAATTTGTGGAAAACAGTATATATTCCTTACATCTTTAATATGTCTTATATTAACTGATTATGAAAGACATACTGTAAAGAGTCCAAGCATTGTAACATCATTATCTTTTAATTTATTAGCTATAGCTCTATTTTGGGGTGTAGGTTCTCCAGAGTTTGTGCTATACATATTTCATTGATCTCAAATAACATTATACCACTTCATGTATAATGTAAAAATCTTATGAGTGTGTATACATATATATATGCATACACACACATATATCCACACATACACATTTTTCTGATCTTTAAGCTATTATTGTCATATACTTTACAACTAAATATGCTATAAAACCCAACATGCATTGTTATTATATTTGTTTTAATGATTATCTTTTCAAAAATTAAAAATTAGAGTAAAATATTAAAAACATGTATATTTATCCACTAGTCATCATGTTCAAAAATCTTGATTACTTTCTGTAGATTCAAATTTCCATCTGCTATCATTTTCTGTATGAAAAATTTAACTTCAATATATCTTGCAGTGTTGATATACTGTTGATAAATTTTTTCAGCTTTCATATGTCCAAAACACTCTTTATTTCACATGCATTTTTGAAAGATACTTCTGATGGCTACTGAAGTCTTGGTAGTTAGCTTTGATTTTATTCACTTTTGTTTTCAATATCGTGAAGTTGATGCTCTGTTTTCCACTGGCTTGGATGGTTTTTTGATGAGAACTCTGCTACCATTCTTATTTTTGTTTCTTGTTATATAATGTGTATTTTTTTTCCTTTGCTTTAAATATTTTGTCTTTACCACTGATGGTCAGCATTTTTATAATGCTGCAACTTGGTGTGGTGTTCTTTATATTTCTTCTGCTTGGGGTTGACTGAGTTTCTTGCATCTGCAGCTTTATAATTTTCATCAAAATTGAAATTTTTTCTACAGTTTTTTGAATATTTTTCTATTCTCTCTTCCTTTTCTCTCTTGTGGGATTCCAGCAGTGGAAGTGATGGGCCACTCGACATTACTCCACAGCTCACTGATTATTTTTTTCTTTTTATTGAGATGGGTCTCACTGTGTCGCCCAGGCTGGAGTGTAGTTGTGCAATCTTGGCTCACTGCAACCTCCACCTCCCGAATTCAAGCTATTCTCATGCCTCAGCCTCTCGAGTAGCTGGGATTACAGGTGCCTGCCACCACACCTGGCTAATTTTTTGTGTGTATTTTTAGTAGAGATGGGGTTTTGCCATGTTGACCAGGCTGTTCTCTAACTCCTAACCTCAGGTGATCCTCCCACCTCAACCCCACAAAGTGCTGGAATAACAGGCATGAGCCACCACACCTGGCCTGATGTTAGTTTTTCAGACTTTTTCTTCTGTGTGCGTGTGTGTGTGTGTGTGTGTGTTTACCTTGGTTCGTTTCTAGTGCTATGGGTTCCAGTTCTATATTCTTCCTGCAATATCTAATTTGCTATTAATATCATTCAACATATTTTTCTCATTTTATTGTCAATGTCTAGAAATTTGTTTTGAGCTTATTTATATCTTACATTTATTTCTACATCATTTTCATACTCTCCCCTCCCTTCTTGAACATGTCAACTTTATTTATAATAGCTCTTTTAATTTTTTGTTTACTAATTATATAATATGTGTCAATTATATGTCTATTTCCATTTATTGATTTCCCCACTGGTTATAGCTATATGGTTGTTATGGTCTGAAATTTGGGTCCTCCTAAAATTTATATGTTGAAATCCTAACCCTTCAAGATGATGATATTGGGAAGTAGGGCCTTTGAGAGATTATAAGCTCATGAATTGCTATTAAGATTATTAATTCATAAGTGGTACTAATGCTCTTATAAATTGGATTCCAAAGAGTTGCCTTGTCCCTTCCAACATTGGAAGACACAGCTAGAAGACGTTATCTATAAACCAGCCGAACCCCGCCAGACACCGAATCTGCTGGCACCCTGATCTTGAGCTTCTCAGCCTCCAGAGCCTTAAGAAGTAAATTTCTATTGTTTGTAAGCTACCCTGTTATAATATTTTATTATAAAAGCTTGAATGGATTAAGACAATGATTTTTTACATTTCTCTTTACACTTCTCTTAATTTTTTTTTGGATGTTAGATGTGAATTTTTGCATTTAAATGATAGATTTGTATCTTTATCTGCTGGGTATTTGTTTTGGGAGGCAAGTCAGTTATGTGGAATCAGCTTGATTTCTTTGAATTTTGCTTTTAGGCTTTGTTAGAGGTTTTCAGAGAATCCTTGAGTTTAAGACTAATTTGGGCTCACTACTAAGGCAATGCCATCCTAGGATTATACTAGATATTTGATGTATTAGGAGACCTTTCCACTCTTGACATTGTTCATCTAACCCCTTTCTAACGGGATCTTCGTAGGTGTTAGTTGTTTCCTCACTAGCATGGATGGATGTACTCAATAAAAGCCTTGAAGGGGACACCATACAAATTCTGCAACTTTCTGTGTGCTATCCCTTCATTCTGATACTTCATTCTACAAATCATATCAACTTTGGCTTCTCTGGACTTTGAGCTTAGTCTATTCAACTATTGAGACTACTCAGCTATCTTTGCAGGCCCTTTCTCCGATAGGCTTGAAAACTTTCCGCAAGTGGTACCTTTGGGGACTCCTAGGGCCTATGTTCTTTGATTCTCTTATCTCAGAGATTCTGTCTTTACTGCCTGCTGTCCAATATCCAACAACCTTTGATTTATATATTTTGTGTGATTTTCTGGCATTGAAGATGGGAATTTAATACATTTATGTTACTCCCTCATAAGCAGTGGCAGAAATTCATGACAATTATATATATATTTTTTGCATAAGAATATCAAGAATTATATTTTTAATCAAAATCTGAGATGCAGTTAACCAAATAAATACGCTAATTAGAGAGCATGACCAATTTGGATGCTTCCTGGACTGTCGCTTTAGCACTACCATGCTCCCACAATAGAATTTTCTAAAGGCCCACACATGAAGAAATGTATTTAGTATTACTTTGTGACCAGCTATGGGATCAGAGGTTTTAGATAAATTTGATTTATTATCATTACTAATTACTAGATAATTTGGATTATACATATTTAAATTTCCAATGTTAAAAAAAAGTAACAATAGAGATAATGGGATAGTTTTTGGGTAGGAACTCCAAATAGAGTCTCAACATCACACTTAATAAGAACATGTTAAATGACAAAAATTAACCCCTGGCATATTGTACTCTACTGTATCCAGTAAACATGGGGCCAGTCAAGATTTGAATGAAAATATGCATTATTTTCCATGGACTTTTATTTTAATTACAAAATAGATGAAAAGGAACAAATAGTCTTCTTTCTTATAAAAAATTTTCAGCTTACCCATTTTGTTCAACAAACTTAATATTAAAAACATGAAATGTCTCCATATAAGGAAAGCTAGGAAAATAATGAGACACAATTTTTTCAGAGTTTGTATTCTGTTCAGTTCAAGCTCAGTTGCCTAATTACTTTTAGGTTCAATATATAAAAAGCACAATCTTGCTTTGTTAATAAAAAGAATACATTCGTAAAATTTTTGAATAAATATTTTAAGCATCTGTGGAGACCCAGGTTTAGTATTAAAATAACTGGAATATTTACTCAAAACTGAAATCTTTTTAAAAATTACAGTATATTATTCCTATCTTAAGTGATTGAAGGAACATTTATTCACTTACAATCAAATGGTTAAGTGTCTGTATTCCCTAAGGTGTGCTCTAAACACTTTGGAGTCCGTGTCTAATCAGATATACATTCCTCTTGTAACCGAATCCCAGGAGTGGAGGAGGCTCCACTCCCCAGAGAGGATGTTCTTCCAGGCTCTTGGTCTGTCACTCACACAAGAATGGGAAAGGGGACCACGCCAGGTGTGGTGAGTGATTAAGTCAATATCAGACCCCAAAGAAAAGGTGAAAGAAATAGAAAAGAGGAAGAGCAGCTTCCACAGTATTCTGGAAGGGGATCCAGATATGGAGTCCCAAGAGGTGTGGAAGAAGGGGACTTTTAACCTGGGAGGAATTCTCGCCTCCTTCAGGTTTTCTTGGCCTATGAAAGGAGTTCCTTTAAACTTCCGCTGGAGTGATTGTTCTTAGATTCTTCCCCCTATATTCCCTCACTGTGACCATAGGGAGCTTGCAAATTGATGAGAAAAAAAAAGACAAAAACTGTTAAAAATATGATGACAAAGATGGCAAATTATTCTCTATGATGCAAAAACAGAAATGTTGTGAAACAGTAAGATAGCAGTCCTAATTTTAAATGGAGTCAAGGCATTTTCAGAAAGTGCTGCTGAATTTGATACTGGATGGTGGGCCAGAGATAATGCCAGGACGGAGAAAATTCCAGGGAAGAGTGTAAGTGAGAGCTGTAAGAGTGGCCAATGAAGCACAGCAGAGAGAGAGAAAATCTTGGAAGTAAGGACAGAAGGCCAGTGGGACTGGAGTGTTAGCATTAAAATCAAGGAGAGAATGGCAAACTACAGAGTAAAGCTGAAGAGTTGAAAAATATCGGATGATGCAAAATTTGCAGTTGAGAATACTCTAGGGTGGGAGTAGCCAGTCAAATGTTTTAAGCAGGGACACAAAATCACTTGCATTAAGAAGTAATGATGAATCAAGAGACCATTCAAGTAGTTGTAGGGTGTGGTAAATCCCAGGAGCAATGGTGAGGACTTGCACTAGAGGATCTGTAGAGATTCTGAAAGGAAGCAGAAGTAGATAAGGATGTTTGTGTGTGTGTGTGTGTGTGTGTGTGTGTGTGTGTGTGTTTATACACAATTTCTTTTTTTCTTAATGTATACTGCACACTGATTATGATAGGTAAGAGAAGGAAAAGTGTAATTTTAAAGTAAGTTTGGGAATGGTATTAAGGCACATACTTGCTTTAGATGGCCCACAAATTTGATTATGAGCTTTCTGAAATCAATTTGCTAAGTAAAAATGTAATCAGTTTTTATAAAAGCAGATGTATACCTGTAAAAGCAGTGACTATAAAAGTCACTGCTTTTACAGTTTTATGACTAAAAACATTAAGATCTAGTAAGATCTAATGGGAATGTATCCTAGGATATTCAGATGGTTAGAATGGATATATTGAGGAATGGAAACATAACTAAAACCAAAGCTTCATATACCGGTGTGTGTGTGTGTGTGTGTGTGTGTGTGTGCACGCACACACGCACGCACAGAGAGAGAAACTCAATAATATCAATAATATCTTCTCATCACATAAATGAGTCATGTAAATATTAGAGGGGTTTAATAACATGCCCAATGGCATATATTATCTTTTACTGTTATAAAGAACTCTGAAGGTCAAAACAAGGGATAATACTTAATGTTGGCTTGAATGTGATAAAATGTTGTGTGCATTGCAAGTACACAGTAACATGAATGATGTTAGACTTATCGCCTATACACTTTAAAATATTTTCGTTTGCAAGATGAAGTCGATTATCATCAATAAATTGTAAATAGAGTTCACTGGATTATTTTTAAGGAACAAACAAAGAGATAAACACTTGAGAATCAATACATGCAATTAAGCCTGCTACATGTTACACTCATTAGTTTCATAGTTAATAGATGACAGAAACTTTTATTGGAACAGAATTGAATGTGCCTGTTAGTAACAATGGGTAATAATAAAGAACAAGGCTATATAACAGAAACAAATGAAGTGCAAAGTAAAATAATAGAAGAACATGACAATTTAAATGCTTTTTTATTTGTCTTTTTCATGTTCTCAGAAGAGAGTACATCATAAGCAAAGAGTTCACTTTGATATCTGCTAATTTCATGGACAGAAACATAAGTGATTGATCAAATAACCTGCTTTACTAAAGTTTATTTTGTTAAATAAAGGATTTGATAGCCTTCATGTAACAAGCACATGATTTGTAATTTATGACATAAGTAGTAAAATTATGTTATCTATTTCACACTGAATATTTATTGTCTCATTTGCATCTCCTCCTCCATGTAATAAAATGATTATTTATTTTATTATTTATCTTATTAAAATTTAGAAATCTTCTTGAAAATATACCTGACTCTGTTCAATATCTAAACTGTTTATTATTAGCATATTTAAAGTAACTTTATTTTAAGTAATTTTAAAATAGTTACAGTAAAATAAATTGAACAAACAAATACTACCTAGAATAAAAGAATTTATAAATTAGCAAACATTTGAAGGATAGACAGTAAATACAATAGCAGAATCTTGTATCCAAAGAAACAGGATTAATTTAAAAAAATACTAAGACTTTGATATTAAAGTAATAAATATTATTAGAAGTAGTGGAAATAGTATCATATCTATTAAACATAAATAGATGGGGAAATAAATCATCCCTGTTACTTTAAAATCAAAAGAGAATCCTTTCTCTTCTAATATCAAACTAAACAAGAAAACAGACTCTAATTTAGATCAAATCTGTGTACTGGAAGATAGAGTTTAGAAAATTTTATAGTTCATAAAGAGCAGATAGGTAAGAGTGTGAATGACAAATTGAGGAATATTGGAAATATTTAGCAGTTCCAATATTCACTGTTTCAAGAGGTGGTCCAGAGGAAAATAAAGGGGAACCAGAAATGACATTAATCATTGAGTCAGTTTGCAAATATTTGTTGTGTCTCCTTCCTTCTAGTCATTGAATTATGCACTGGTGATATAGAGATAACAAGAAGATGCCTTGCCTAGGAGAAGCGGGTTGACAATAATCATAGAAAAAATCAATTAGGTAAGTTTAGGTAAATGTTAAGTATTAAATTAGAAGATAAAATCCACAATGTGATAGAGAATGAAGATGGTTGGACGATGGGGGCTGGGATTGCTTTGATAAGATGGGCAATGTTGTTAGTAAGATGACATCTGAGTTCAAGAAGACAAATGGGAAGGAGATTGTCTTTCTCAGTCAACAGGCAGATAACATCAGCAAGTACAAGAAGCTCTGCAAAAGGAATGAGGTTGGCAAGTTTGACAGAATGAGAAACGGTGGGTGGGGCACAGGCAGGAATTATGGAATGGAATGAAATCAAAAATTATGTGGGAAGTTTTGGGTCTGGCCTACAGAGTTAGGGTTTTATTTGGGTTGCAATGAGAAGCCTTTGGAAGATTTTGGTTTATGTCTTAAAAATAAGACATTTTCCTTTACACAAAACTCATTTTCTTGGGTTGGTGGAGATGCTGTTATAGCTGTAAAGGGGAAAAACTGAAAAAGTAAAATCAGATAGCTGTTGAACTAGCCCAGGTGAAGGAAGATGTTGGCAGAAGTGTACACAGTCGTAGGCAGCAGTGTCTGTGGACCACATGGAGAAGACTTTCTGAAGGTGGTACATGCTCAGCTTTGTTTCCACCATCTTTCACCACAGAGGTCAGGTCAGTGGAGACACACCATTCTTTGAGTAGTCTTAATAGCTATAATTGATTATTAGGCAACATTAATTGTTTTCATTGTATAGACTGTATTTTAGTTTGCATTTGCAAATTACCATTTTTTTCTGGGACATGTATATAGATAAGTGATATGAATTATACACAGCAAAAAAGGATTTTAGTGTGAAAGTTTAAAAGGCAATTTTCACTTTCAGTTTTTGTTCAGAAACGGAAGTTAGAAAATATAAAGTGACAGTTGGAATATAACGTAGTTAATCAGCAGTAAAACATTTTTAAATGGACAATTTTCCTACCATTTTGGTTCTCTATACTTCACGAATAACTTTAGATTAACCAAAATTTTAAATTTTAGGTAATGTCACATTTATCATTAAAATGGAGAAAAAATGACTGAATTTTATATAAAAGCTTAATACATTATATTACTCTTAAATATCATGATTGGAGAACCTGAGAAAAATACGCATTTCTTCACAGCCCATGCATGACCAGTAGCTAATTTTTCAAGTTTATTGTGTCACGGTTGTGCTTTCTGAACTGCAAAAGCAATTAGATCAAATTAAATGTTTGCTGAATTGCATTAAATTGGAGAAAAAGTTTTTAAAGAATTTATGGAAGCTCAAATAACAAGGAGAAATTTAGCCACTCAGTGGTTGTGTACAATTAAGGAAGAAGGTTAAACTGTTAGTATAAAATGCCCTTTATTTCTGGATTAGTAATACTTAGGACCTACTTAAGGAAGTGTCCAGCCTTCTTCACTTTCAGATAACACTGAAAAGTATATCTTCATTTAAGGATTGATTAAATTTCAGGATAATCTGGTCTAAGAAAGAGGTCCAAAATATAATGCCCCAAATAACACGAAAATGTAATTTATCATCGTTCAGAGTCCAGAGGGGAGCCGGCCAGTGCTGGTGCAGTGACTGCCTTGCTCAATACATGACTTTCTTTTGTGAAACTCAGTACCTGTTTTTCTCTGAACATATTTTGCAAGTCTATTTCATTTAAAAAATTTAAATTGATCCTTACCTTCTTTCCGTAGATTTTGGAGATAATATTTCATGATTTTCTTTTTTGATTTTATACAATTGAAATAATATCTCAGACTTTTAAGAAAGTTTTTAAAAATGTAAGGTGTCTTGGATGTCTTTTACTGTGTATAATTTTACTTATTTTTGATAACATAAAATGTGTTAACACTAGTAACTTCACATGATATAGAAAATAAATAATCTGTTTAAAACCTACACAATATGTAACAACCTTCTTGAACACCATTATTAATATTGTTTTGTGTATTTCCAACATAAGATGATATCACATTTTAACTTGATTTTTGTTTTATTTGACTTGATTTTGTTTTCTTAGAGTGAAATGCTTTTCATCCTTTGTATGGCTACTTAATATGCCATTGACTTTAAAAAATGTAATTCTTTAAACAATGTCCTATTGATTGGAATGCTTATTATTTTAAATTTTCCATAAATGGTGTTTCAGTGAACATATTTAGATACAGGTAGCAGTATTTTAAACATATTTTATGTCTTTTAACTTAAGTTATTTTTAAAATCTCAATGTTTTGCAATGTCACAGAATTTTTGGTTAGATGGTACTTGAGAAAGTATTTAAATTCTTCTTCATAGATAAGGAGACCCTAGAATCAAACCATCATTTATTGTTTCCCCTTGGGAAACAATATAATATACATTGTTAGAAACAATAAATACTGCTTTAATAAACATTATTTAGTAATATAATGTTACTATAAATTTCTTCTGTTAATGCACTCCTGATGACAGGAAAATGAACTTTGGATGTCTGACATCCAGCGTTATGCTAAGTTTTACTTTGTTCACAGTTAGAACACTGACTTTGCTCTCTAGATTTTATTTTTAAGTTACCAAATTCTAAAATTGCAAACTTCCCTATATTTCACCTTTATCAATACTTATCCTCCTAAACAGATTTATTTTCTTGATACTATTTATCACTTTAGATTACTTATTTAGTTTATTGCTTCTTTTCCATCACTTAGAATACAAGCTTTATAAAGAACTTGATATTGGTCTTTTCTGCATAGCTAGAGCTTCAATGCTTAAAATGATGCCTAACTCATAGAAGGACTCAAATATTTGTTGAACATTTTATGCCTTTTTGCTGATACAAGAAGTATTTTACTTTCATCTACCACAAATGGTATCCTAAACTGTGCTGTCGGTCAAGCACGGTGGCTCACGCCTGCAATCCCAACACTTGGGAGTCCGAGGCAAGCAGGTAACTTGAGATCAGGAGTTCGAGACCAGCCTGGCCAATATAGTAAAACCTTGTCTCTACTAAAAGTACAAAAATTATCCAGGCGCAGTGATACATACCTGTAGTCCCATGTATGTACCCAAGTCCCTCTCACTTGGGAGGCTAAGGCAGGAGACTCACTTGAACCCCGGAGACAGAGATTGCAGTGACCCGAGATCATGCCACTGTGCTCCAGTTAGGGTGACAGAGCGAGATTCTGTATAAAAAATAACAACAAAAAATCTGTGTTGTGGTGTTCCGCTTATTACTATTTATAAAGATATTCTTCTCAGAGTCCTATAGCTTCTTATTTTTAAACGAACGGGTTTTATGTAGAGGTACTCTTCACCCTTTTGTTTCTTTCCTTGTTCTCTGCTTGGCAATTAGAAGGTGGTCTCAGTTATAAAATGTTTTATTTTCTGACTTGGAAACTTTTATTCTATCAGTAATTCTTCCCATTCTATATTTCCTTTTCTTCTATTTATTTACTCCATACTAGACCAACGTTTTGTCTTTTGGATTTATACTGCCTCCTCGACTTTTTCTCGTTCATTCTATCCCTTCATCTTTTGACTTTGTGATCTGGAAGATTTTTTTCACTGTTATATTTTTACTGTTTTTGTCATCATTGAATTTTACTGACCAAGAGTTCTGTCTGGTCTTTTGAGTATTCTTTTTTTTTTTTTTAATGTAGCTGCTTTTCAAAATGGTTTTGATGCAATATCTTCTCTAATCAATCTGAAATTACTGAGTAGAATTTTTAATTTCACTATTATTTTCTGAATTATCACATTTTCTTCTTTAATTTCTTTGTTATTTGTACTTTGTTCCCTCTCGTTGGTTATTTGGAGATCGTTGGTAGTTAGTTTATATTTGTGAATGAAAGAGAAAATTGGCTAATATGCGCGATGGAAGGAATTTCCTCTTTTGGATGGGTTTGTTTCCCTTCCAGAACCTTCTAACTGGGAGTGCTGACTGGGAGGACTCAGTGAATAAGTGAGGTGTGTCAGCATGCAGGATTCACCTCAGTGCACAAACGCCTATACCCGAAGATACGTGTACTCTCTTCATAAAGCCTTTATCTTGTACCCTAACGTTCCCAATAGGAGCTTGAGCTAAATTATGGAAGTCTCTTAAAATGCAAAATCTCTCTGTACTTTGAGAAATAGGAGCACATCTGTTATTCTCTCTGACTGTGTAGCCGTGACGGTGGTGGTGTAGACTGCATGGTCCACGTGTTCCAAGTACGATTATCGAAATTACTGTTCTGTCTCTGGCTCCCGTTCTCTAAATGTGTAACCATCCATGTGTGGAGGCTTTCTGAAGCGCCACAGGGAAGAACGTGTTTTCTCCTCAGGCATACTTTTTTATCAAACTGTTCTCAGCCTATTTAGATGCTTTAACTTCAGGATTATTGTGGTGACCTCAGGGCTCTAACTTCTCAATTTTGAACATGTGCTCCACTCCATGGTTATTTTTGGAGAAAGAGGTGGACATATATGTACCAAGGCACTATTTTGAGTGAAACACATGGAATATATAAATATTTATTGCTCCTTTTAATTTGTTTTATACCATAACGTTTTATGTAAAATGATTTAGATTTACTGGCATGTGTAATAATAAAGATGGAAGTATCTTCATTCATAGACTATGGGATCATATTATTACAAAATTAGATTCTTGGAGGGACATGAGAGTAGTAATCTATTATCATCAAAGAACATCTTGAACAAACGTTATAGCAAATGACAAGTGACGTTATCTCATATTTTTCATTTTCAGCCTTTTACCAAACATGTTTTTGGCTGCTCATGTCTATGAAAGGGTTTGGTTCTACTTTTCCTTTATTGATCTAAGATTTAGTGTTAATTCATTTTCTGAAGTCAATTATCTCTTAGAGTTCTCATGATTTTCTGTTATCCTGGCTACTAGAAATGGCTGGGAATTAGGTGGAAAAATTGGATTTGATGCTGTTTCCACAAATTGCACACTTCATTTGGTCTGTAGAAAAATGAACACAAGCTTTTCAAATACCCCTATATTTCTCAAACGTGTTTTTATGGCCTAACTCTAAAGCTCTAACTAAACTCTAAAGCCCTCCAGTACTTTGGCTCACCATCAAGAGTAGTGTTGTGAGCAGCAATTCCATAATATAGTATTGCTCTTGTTATTTTATGACAATCTGCGGGCACTCAGGAGGACTGGATGGGCAATTCATATAATTCTACCACATAATGCAAATTTCTTTGAACTACAAGCCAGCATTTGTCTTAGTAGTAACATGAAGGTGAACACTGAGTACTATAGAAAAGCAAGTGATTTATGATCCATGGGAAATGATTCTGCCCCACCGGCTGGTTAAGCGTGGGGCTTTAACAGCTATAAAGCATAAATCTAGCGTCTATGAGGCTGCTCGGGTTTATTACTATTTTTCTAACTTGAGAATTTTCCTGTTGGGGATAGAACCATCTTGTAGGGTCATTTATTACTCACGCTTAAAGCTTCAGCTATATCGTGAGTCTTTGCATATGCAGTGTTATAATTTCCTAGTTATATGTGGGATAACTTGAGTCAATTATCACAAGCTCTTCTCTCTGTTATAGTTTAAGGAGGAGAGTTAGTGGTAAAAAGAAGTGCATCAGTATGATTCAGAGCTATAAAGAGTTCAATTCTGAGAAGCGAGGGAAATAATGCAAAGTAAAATTCAGGTACCTTTGGTAAGTAAAGAAAACAAATCTTCTGAAGGTGGCAGAAGAAAAGCAAAGAGCAAGAAAGTAGTGTTAATATAATTTCTCTGAAAAGTAGAGAAAGAGAGCACAGAGAGAAGTGAGGTGGAGGCCTGTGAAATTCAGAAAGGGTGTTGAATCTATCTGTGTATACGGTTAATGTCTTTGACCATGCAATCACATTTCACGCTTGACTATTTTTTCTTCCACTTAGGGTCTATTCCTGAAAATTCCTTTATCCTGGCCATGCCCCCTTCCTCTGCCGCTTTTCATCAAAAAGGATAATACATTTATCATTTCTTAAACTTTTGATTAACATTAAGTGATATTAAATTTGGCCTAAATCTGCCTCCCTTTGTAGTGAACTTAACCCAACTCAATATGTAAACAACCTGCAATTTAATGAGACTATATTCTTACAACAATTAACTTAGTCTCAGCCAATCATAGCAGCTGAGCTTTCAGCCAATCACAGGATGCAAACTGCTCAGACATGTCCAATTAAAGCAAAGGCCACCAATCAGGCTATTATTTAAATATCAGTTCCTTTTTCTCTCTATAAAGACTGCCTGACCACTTGCTGGCTTTCAGAAGCTTTACTGCTTCAGGGTACTCCCTGATTCATGAGTGCTTCTTTGCTCAAATAAACTCTAATAAAGTTGATTTGTCTAAAGACTTTAACACTAACAGGTGAGTGATGTGTGTGTGCATGTGTTTGTGTGTGTCACGTAAGTATTGACACTTTTCATACTGACATTTTCAGTTTTGTAGAATCCCCCATTGACGTGTTATATCTTAGAGAGTGAGTGTTGTACATATTCGCACCAAAATTGTTAGCTTTAACTAGAACTAATGCCACCAAATGGGTAAATCGTAAGGTGGCTGTCAATGGTTAATACCAAAGCAAAATGCATGTGTCATTTCAGGGTGACATAAAAAAAGGGAAATCTGAGAAGGATTTTTTAAGATTTTCAAGTAACTAAAGACTTCATTTCTTATATTCACAAACTTTTAAGGAATTCAGAGTTAAGTTAATCCTTTGCACTATTAGACAAGTTTTCACAGCAGGTCTAGCAGTTGTTTTGTGCATGAACACTGGGATGGTAGCAGTCTTTAGTAGAAAACAAATCCTTTTCAGGAGTCTGGCAGTCCATGTTCTACCCCAGCTTTATAACTCCTTCCTTCTGTGAGCACATCTCTTTATTACGTTAGATCATTTTTTTTTCCCAAATCTAGAAGGGAAGACAAATAATGACTTCCCAATTGCCACTTACATTGCTACCCTAAGTTCAAATTCATACCATACTGTGGAGACAAAAGTGACTCCATCCTGGATGCTAATCCGCCATAATAACTTCTGATTGGCCCCAGTCCAATGAATGCTTCCTGGTTTCCACTTTATTTACTGTCCCTAGTATAAGAACAAAGAAACCTGATGTTATGGAACAAAATACAGGCTATAATACATACGTCATTCTTGCCCATTCTGGAGAGTTGCCTTTAATTGTCTTGTTGGAGCACATATACTGTTTCCCTATTTGTGTAGAAACCTTGGGTCTAAGGAATAATGATGCAGAGATCCACACTGCCTAAGACCAGGCTTCTGCCTATAAGTTTCCTCAATACAAAACTGAATACTTACAAACTGGATTTGTCTGCCTCCTTTTTGGTTTCCTGGGTCCTTCAGCATTTGGGAGTCATTTTACATATAAGGCCCCTTCATGAAACATACCAGAAAGCATGTATAGACTATTCAATGACAGAAAATCATACAGAATCATCCTGAGTGTGAAAGAATGTATTGCACATATGTGTATGATTATATTTTTTAAGATTTAATATAATACGTAAGAGGTTTCTGTTTGGTTATAGTAATCTACAACATGACTTTCTCTTACGTTCTTGTGACGCTCCACAGTAATGTTTCAGAAAAGACTGAATTTACAGCAAACTCTTAATTTTTGTCAAATTATTTTAGTATACTATAAAAACACATTTCATAGAAAAAAATAATATATGTATCACTAGTAAATAGCACAGGGAATAAACAACTTGAGTAATTATTTGCCTATTGTGATATAAATTTTTATTTCTTAGGAATAATGAGTTACCTACTCATATTGGGATTTTCTTTACTAAACAACTGATATGAAAATTTCCATGTGTTGTTTTGTGCTTTGTGTATTATATGTTTCTCTCTCTCTCTCTCTCTCTCTCTGTGTGTGTGTGTGTGTGTGTGTGTGTGGTAAGGGGAGGTGATGAATATGTTTAATGTCCTGATTGTGGTCATGTTATCACAGGTGTAGGCATATGTCAAAATAGATCAAAATGTATAAATTGAATTTATGCAACTTTTTGTATTTCAATTATAACTCAATAAAGATTTAAAAAGAAAACTGGTATAAATATGAAATACATTTTTGATAGAGTTAATGTCTGTCTGGAAGCCTCCACTGTACAACATTGATTAAACTATATGCAATGGAATTAAGTGATAGTAAAATAAATTTGGATTATATTTATTGATTCTAAATTACATGTTTCAGTTTTTAATTTAGAAGAATTAAAATAAATTATTCTATCAACCCAGCCGAAACCAGGGATATGAGGTATATACTCAGTAATATATTACTGTAATTTTATGTACTGATTGCTATTGTGTTTGAAATTGTAGGAAAATAAGTTTAGAAGTTTGAGTGAAAAGATTTCTTTAATAAGGTGAAATTTTGTGATATATTATATTTTAAACATTTAGAAGTTTAATAAAGAAAGACGTGATGAAGCAAATTCTTCAATAGCAGTTAGGCTTTGAGAAAAAAATGGAATCATTAACAATTGCTTAAGGCATGCAACTATGGACTGTAAGATTGTTAACGCAATTAATAGATAATATTTTTCAATAATAATCAAGAAACCTAAAAATACATAAGTCACATGCATTATTTACATGATATATGCAAGAATATTAGTGAGGCACCCACATAATTGAGATCAGTATGAATCTCCATTCTATTGAATTTACTTGTTTTATTAGCAAGACGATATCATTTTTCAACATGGATCTATATTCCATTGATTAGTAGATTAAATAAAAAAGGTTGTTGCTTTTCCCAAATGGATCCATGCAGAGACATGGTAAGCAAGATGATTAGATGTAACTCTGTGTACCAAACATGCATCCTGGGGAACTGCTATCTCATGCAGCCATCACTGAACAATGAAAAGGTCACTTGCTTCGTTATGTGCTTTAGTGCTTGGCTAACATTCAAAGTTCACACATCAGACATTGAGTTGAAGTATTTATTTTCTCTGCAAAACAACAAAAAGTTTTTGGAACTAGGGCCGAATGAGCAAAGCTCAAAATTGAAACAATTTTCTAGACTTTATTTTTTATAGGCTGTTAGTAGTCATCTAACATAATTAATTACAACCCTTGAAGCATGGCCAGAACAAAAATATAGAATTACTTTTGTCTATTATTATTATGTGAAGGGGCATTTTTAGGCCAACAATCCAAATGCCTTGGAAAACTGTGGAAGAAGTGTTGTTTTATGAGAGATGAGAATATAATGTGATGTTAACAAGTTTTAACATGTTGAAAGTGGAATACCTGCATCTGAGAGGTCGAATTTACTAATGGAATGTTTTCTCACTAATACCATCTCCAGGGCCTGAATATTTCTGGGTGATATGTAAGATGATCTTTCCAAAATAATATAGCTAAATAATGTGTCAGAAAGAGCAGGATTGTTCAAGATGAACTGGTTATAGTTTTTATAATTCAGTACATGAAGAAAAAACATGTTATTTACAAAGACAGATGTGAATACACACTGTGCTGAATGCACTGGAAGTTTTAAATAATTTACCGTTACATATCGTGCTACAGTTTAGAGTCTAAATTTGCATTGGATTGCAGAGAGTTGTTCTCCAAGCAATCTTGCAACTGTAAGACTCAGGCGGAAGGGACAATTGCTGCATGCAATTCCTGTGCTACTGTGTTAAAAACATATTTAAAGTATTCTCTGCCATGCCAAACATTCTCCAAGATATAAAACGGAGTTCACTAGAAAACACTTCTGCATTTGTATGTTCAATTGATATATTACTATCCTACAGAACTTGTGACATATTTTAATGTAAATGTACCATCATCCCAGTGTCTTAGGTGTTGTCAATCTGAAATGAAAGTGGAGCAGATTTATTAGTAAAGCTACAGACCTCTCATGCAGCTACGGATTCTATTTATAATGAGGTTCACCACAGTTTTAGAAATGTAGCTCTAAGTGCATTTGTTGTTCTAATTCTTTATAATTTAGTCTATCATTTCAGACTCAAAATGTTCTCTCTCTCTCTTTTTTAACCAGTGATAATAACATCTATTTTACCAGTAGCATTATTTAGTAATAATCACTCAAAGTTAAATAGCATCATTATGCTTTGCCTCTTCCTGTACTTTTGGAATCCGCTACTGAGATAGAAATTAAGAAAGTTTTCGCTCACTTGAGTTCAAGATGAGATCAATGGATAAAATGACATTGCTTTTCTGCTCCATTATTTTTACCAGTGAAAATCTCTGTCTGTCACACTTAAAGTGTTTTGGGGATTCTTATACTAAGAACCACTCCTTCTGGGACAGAAAACAAAGACACTGTGTGTCCATTGTAGATGTAAAATGCAGTTTTTGCAGCAATTGGTGGTTCCTTTGTAAAATAAGAATTGGGTGAGAATGAGTAAAAATAACTGACTGCTCAAAAAAAAAAAAAAATTCAAATGGGAGCTCATAGTAGCCACTTCACCCTGCTCTTTTATGATCATTCTAACGTGATATCCCCAAATGTAAAGGTTATGTTGTTGCTTTGTTCTCTCATATTTTCTTAAGGCTAAAAAGGGATGTGGCTACGGTACCATTGAGAAACAGGGTCAGAGAAAAGTGTGACATCAGAGCGTGGGAAACTATTAGTGGAAAAAGATGAGACTTTAATATGCTTCAACAGTGGAAGTAGTTTTATGACCTGCCATGTAATGCGGGGAGTAAGAATAGCTCAACATCTTACTCGAAAAGGATGAAAATCATTAGCATTTCCACTTACCCACTAGGTAACTACCAGTCCATTATCCTTATATCAAGAGATAGTGATTTTTGTTATATTGTTTTCTTTGCTCCTTACGTGCTTAAAGAGCAATTTGCTCTTTAAATGCTTAAATATCTTTTGTATAATGTTGATTAATGGTATGGGAACATGAGAACTTTTTACGACTTTGCAAAACTTTCCATTAAGACATAGGGTAACTATTAATAAACTTCAATTTAATTAAAACTATTAACTAAAATACTTTGACATTATTTTACATTTAAAGCTTCATTTTATTACTCAGAACAAAATAATAAAAGACATAAATTAACAGTTTTTTAAGGTTTATTTTTAAGGTTTAGTTTTTTAAGGTATATTTATGTAATAATAACTAGTGATTTTAAACATGTAATGCTATCTTTATTGATTCCATCCTTTGGTATTGATCCCAGGTTACTTGCTAAGTTTTATCTGTAGGAAAAAAATCTTTAATATTTAGAGGCAAATGAATTGGCCAGAGAAAGAACTGAATTTGAGCATCGTTATTTCAATGTGTTGTCTTTATTGGGATGCAATGTTAACAAACATAATTAATCTAATACATATCAGAGTGTTTTCTGTCAACTGTGTTCCAAATACCACCCTATAATAATATCTGCATTTTATATTAGAGAGAAAATAATGCATTATCATCTTTTTGTGTACTGCTATAGTCTTTCTTCCAGTATATTTTTATTCCAGAAATCCTTAAAGATTTCTTATTCTATCTTTTGGCTCTGATTATGCCTAAAAATCAAAAATATTTGAAATGCTGCATCGATTTTTTAACTGTACATGTCTAAAGCCTATTCTGACAACACTGTGTAACTATTGTTTTAAGGATCCTGAAAAAGCCTAAAGCAAGTTCGTCTCTCAGTTGGACACATTCAGCAGTTGGAAAGGAACCATTTCAAAAAGTGTAAACTACATTCCTTTGTGGAATACATAACTGATATACAAAAGTTTGGGTTTATACCCCAGTAACTAAGGTAGTTTAATCCACCAGCTGTGATACTTTTGCATGGTCAGATTGGAGGTTCTTTGCTGTTACATGCCACAATTGTAACTATATAGAAATGGTGTGTTATTTGCTAATTGTGTTCCTGACAAGAAAAGGTACTGGATCTACTTTGTACAGTAACTATCCTTAGTATCTAGAAGAGTACTGGCAATTGGTAGCAGCTCTAGGAGTTTTTGAATTAATGTTTGTACCTTTGACATCTGACTTTGTAATGAGCTCATAGTGGCCTTCCAGGATAAATATGATAGAGTGCTGAATTTTAAATTATGGAATTAAAACTACATTAACTAAAATACGTTGACCATTATTTTATATTTAAAGCTTCATTTTATTACCAAGAAAAAACAATAAAATACATAAATTAATAGTTTTTTAATGTTTTATGATTTAGCTTTTTAAGGTGTATTTATGTAATAATAACTAGTGATTTTAAACAGGTTATGGTATATTTACCGATGACATACTTTGGTGTTGATCTGCCTTTACTCTGCAATTCTTACTATTGGGTTAATTAATTTATAATTTAGCTATATAAAAATTTAAATACCAATAAATTTAATAGGAAAAGAAAATACCTTCTACTTTTTTATCATTTTATTTCTGAGATTTTAATTATTTTAAAAGCATATTAACTTGTTTCAACTTGGAGTCTAAATGTATACATTAAGATGTGAGAATGTTTAGATACTAGTTTAATGAAATTCTATAATTTTCATGGTAACTAATTTTGAAATAAATATATAAATTTATATTTGTCTTTAAGACAATTCAGTTTCTTAAATGTGTTTTCTTTTGTCTTCCATTTTTTGCCTTTGACATATTTAATATATTTATCTTAATATTTAGCAACAAACTAATTAAGACAGTTTGATGAAAGACACACAAGTTGTAAAACCAAACTATTAAGAAGAGTTATATTGTGCCCCATAATGCATAACATCAATGGGATAATTGTAATGGTTAATTTTCTGGGTCACCTTGGCTGGACCATGGGATCCATATTTTTGGTCAAACATTATTCTGTATGTTTCTATGAGGGCGTTTTTTGGATGAGATAACATTAGAGCAGATTGCCATCCATCATATGGGTATACCCCATCTAATAAGTTGAAGGACTTAATAGAACAAAGACTAATCTCCCTTCCTTATTTCCCCCAACTCCAAGCAAGAAAGAACTCCTTATAATATGTCTCTCTTTCTCCATACACACACACACACACACACACACACACACACACACACACTCACACACATATACACACACACATATATGGCTCTGTGGTCTGCTCTATTATAATTTTATTCCACTGCTGTCAATTCTATTCTTATTTTGTATTTTTATATGAACTAGAATTAACCATATTGTTTTGTTTTGTTTTACTTTGTTTTGAGACAGAGTCTTGCTCTGTCACCCAGGCTGAAAAGCAATCATAGCTCACTGCAGCCTCAATCTCCCGGGCTCAAGTGATCCCAGTGCCTTAGCCTCCGGAGTAGTTGCAACTACAGGCATTCACCAGCATGTCTGGCTAATTATTTTATTTTTTGTAAAGATGGTGTCTCACTTGGTTTCCTAAGTTTGTCTCGAACATCTGGGCTGAAGCAATCCTCCCATTTCAGCCTCTCAAAGTCCTGAGATTACAGGCATGAGCCACTGTGCCTGGCCTAGAATTAACCATATTTTTGATGAGTTTGTTATCAGCTTGAAAATTGCAGTGGGTTGTTGAGGACACTAAATATATGTCTATGAATCACTTATATATTACAATCTCAGGATTTTGAACTAACATCATGTAGGTTAACCACTATTTTAATCACAATCACTTGTTTTCATATTTCTTTTCAAAGAAGTATACTGTATAGTTTAAAGTAGTGCCATGAATGTTTATAACTTATTACATGATTATGTGATTACTATTGATAATGTAATGACATGATTAAAATGTTTTATAATTATATGATTATGTAATTTCTTATTACATACTTACAAAGTAATGACTACATTATTGTATTATAATAGAATATATACATAATGCAATAATATTACAGTATACTGTAACAATACAATGATTATGTAATTGCACAATTATGTAATTACTTATTTTATACTTATTACATAATGCTGTATCCTTGTTGCCTATCTTCTAACCCTGGTAGTTCCCAAGGAATCTTTATTAAATCCTCTTGGTTCTAACACCACAGTCTAAAATGCATTCACTAGGGAATGGTTCTATTTTTTTTTTTTTTCTGTGTTGTAATTGCAGCTGCTATTGCTTTTTGGATGTCAAGTGTAATATCATATTTGCTGTTTTAACTGTCTTACTATAAGCCTTGCAATAGCAAGTGCTCAATAAACATTTTTATAAGCTATTCGAGTTTAGCTATAATTTCAAATAATATGCTGCCTGCAAGTCATGTAACCATCTATAAAAGACAAAAATATTGATCTAATTTAAAGTGGAAAAAATCACAAGTAGAAGTTTTTTAAAAAGAAACTAACAACTAATGGAGGAAAAGGACTTCAGAAAAGTGAAGACGGCTAGAATTGTCTAAAATTTTAAATACACAAGAAATGTTAGATAACCTGGGCTATAATAAAGCACAGTTATTTAAGCTAGTATACATTATATCTGTTTTTCTAACGTGTCTGCCTTGTAAGTCTGTAGTTCTTAACTCCAAAGGTCATTTTTATTTTACTTTATTTAGTTATATATTCGTTCACCTATATCCATTTTCCAAGCTGTTTCAGAAAGAGAATATATCTGTTTGCACTGGTGTGAATGTTATAATAATATGTTTTTCAGTGTACTATATAAGGGAGTTTGGATTCTTTAATAATTTGGAAGAAGACTCTAGTGAGGATTCATTTGTATTTGATATAAATGCCAATTTTTAATTGAAATAATCTAATATTCTATCAATGATGATGCAGAGACCAATAGAAGCGGCAGTGGATGATTTTTCAATTGTGAAGTATTTATCATGCTTCAAAGATTAGATTCTCATAATAGGTAATAACAAGATGACAGGCTATATTGGCATATTTTTATCCATAGGAAGATTCATATTTTCTTGATGTAAGCATTGATTCTCAATTTAGCCTTAGCCACTATGTATACCTGAGTCAATGAATCTTAATATTGACCTCAATAGTAATCAATTTCTACTTCATATTGGCAAAGCCACAAATCATAGCCATATGACATTCTGGTGTTACTGTTTTCTAATTTCCCATGGCGTTCTCACATCAATACTTCACTATTTACTAAATGAAGAAAACAGTTTATTCTGATAACTCATTTGTCGAACATAGCATTTTAAAATTAGCAAGCTGATATTTTAACTTTTATAATTTTTAAAAGACATGGCAAGATAGACCATGATCAAGGGAACTCACACTCCTAACACTTTTGAATCCTAAATAACTTAATTTATAATTGATGATTGATGCACATTTTTATTTCTGTGTGAAAACTACATAAACAAATAGGTAGTTACAGTATATTATTCGGAGACATGCCACTTAAAGCAATATTAGAAATGCAAAATACTTGAAATTGAATTAAGCAATTTAACCCAAGCCATAAAATTAGTTGCTGAAATGCAGAGTTAGAAGATAATTGCCAGATTTTAGCATCAGTATGTACCATTCTCTAAAACTTTAGAAGTGTTATGACAGTATTTAAAATATAAAAAGCTGCACCTAGATAAAATTGACTCATCAAAAGAAACATACAGCAAAGAGACTACAGAATGCGCCTGGAAAATTAACAGGGCCTGGTGCTCTCCGCCTAAATCATTGTTACACACTAATTAGTGCTGTGCTCTGATTTGAGGCTTTAAATTTGTTCCTTTGAAGATTTTCTTAAAATTGTATTCAAAGGAAAGGCTCCTCTTTAATAAAACTGTATAATTCTTCATTCACTTGGGAAACATAGCTTCCCAGCATAATGCTGCTGCAAACCAGGAGCTGACTTCTAACGAAGGTGCTAATTATTAACATTCCAGCATCAGCAAAATGCTGCATTCTCTAGGACTGAAATAAATAACTGCACAAATATTTCTCCTCTATTCCGATAAGTACTTGAAAAATTCAATAATGTTCATTAAATACATAAATGGGAGAATATTAAAAATAAAGATTTTTCCCTGTGATTTATTATGTACTGTCTGAAATGCAAAGCTGAAAGAAGGCATCATTATATGGCATAAAAAGAAATTCTTTGGCTGTTAATTATAATGTAAATTTATCATTAGAGCAGGGGAAAAGAATGACATCATATTCAAAATCATCAGGCATAGCTTGGTCACCCAAAGTATAGATGCATTAACCTTCAATAATTCACACAGTACAATATGGAGAAGGATAATATAAAATGATCAGATGCCTTAAAATGATTTAGAAGAAAATTCTTGTAATGATCTGTTGTAAGTGGAAGCTTGACGGAAGACAAAAAGTATTTTCCATTGTTTCTGGAAGATATAGTACTTAATAGGAAAATTCACACAGACTTTAGTGCCACGCAATCTGCAAAGTGCCTTATTTAGTACTGTCTTTTTCTCTGTCAGTTTTGCAGTGACACTGAATATACTCTAGAGTCCCATTCCTAAGTGTAGAAAGTTAACATTGTTGTGTTAGTAAAGAAGACCTTGAAGTAGGATTTAAAATGATAAACTTGCTTAAGCATCAACTCCCTCTGTACATCCTTGGGAAATTAACTGACCCTCTCTGCCACTCTGTTTCCTCATCTGTGCAGAGAGTTGTTTAAGATAAATGATCACGAGGCAGATTTCACCCTGAAAAAAAATGGGCAGCTGCAGGTTTGGTGGGTAATTTTGTATTTCATCAGTTTGGGCTGAAAATATCGGATACTTCCCAGAGTCTCCTTCCTTACATGGTTTTATGTGAAAATTGGCCATAAGAGATATTCTGAGTCTGAGGAGAAGTTGAAACAAAATCCGCCACATTTTGACGGTATCATCTAAGACAGTAAGAAGAAACAGTGCAGTTACAGTTTGTTCTCTTTTCCCTCCTTCATGACCTGCTTTTGGTGATTTCTGTCCCTCTGCACCAACTACATACTTTGCTGTAAACTCAGAGACAGTAGCAACAAAGAACCAACAATGTCCGCCTGCTTTGGGGTTCTCTCACCTTCCTGCAAGTTCTGACTTTTATATCCACACAGGGATGTTTAATAATCTTTTTTTTCTGATTTTTTTTCCATGTTCTTATTTTCCAACTCTTCAGTTACTCCTTAAATGGTGTAAGACTTAATTTCTATAATGAGTTCCTGATTTTTACCCATAGAGTTGTTGCTTTCCTAATGGAACCCTAGCCGATATCATTGTTGAACACATGCATTGGGGCTACCATATTTAACATGCTTCCCAGGTCATGTACATATAGCAGTCGAAAAGAAAATAAAGGACTGAGTGTTTTTAAATTTTATAAATGCCAGAGAGCTATTTTAAAACTATGGAATTCTTAAGTATATTTAATCTTGAAAACAGTATTGAATCCATCTAGTCTAGGTTTTACATAATTTCAGTTTTCTGGACTTTGCCTTGTCTTTGAAATTCTATTCAAGTTTTACAATGTCAATATCTTAAGGAAAACTTTGAAATAAAATTGAATTTGATATTTACATAAGCTAACTGCAGATACAGAAAAAGTCTGAATAAAAATAAATACAGTGAAAACAAACTAATTCTGAAATGACCATATTTAGGATAGCATGATAGTTTCTATAAGATGAAATCATTGAGCAATTCAAGTTTATCTTGGTTTATAAAATCCAATTGAGCATTTTTTATTATGTTTGACATTATTTCCCAAAAGCATAGTTTCATGTTTCTTTTCAAGAACTCTAGGTGATTTCTTTAAAGCATTTATTCAAACATCCCAGATTTTACTTGCTATTTTCCTTCTTCAATTGTACAAATGTCTGTGTGCAATTCATTCATGAGAAAAATGTGATGGGGTTCACTAGGCTATTTCCTAGGAATATTTCTAACTATCAAAAGTTGAAGACTTGTGGAAGCTAATAGAAGTGGCAGAATTATACACACACAGGTGTGCTCACACAAACACAGATGTGCTCACTCTCACACACACCCACATCAGTTTTTGTTTGTGTTTGCCTTAACAATATATTTCCATTTATGCTTACTATTTTTTAAAAGAAATTAAAGCTGTTATCTACTTAGGAATTGTGACTTACACAGAAACTCAAGCTCATGAAGGAAATTTCTCAGAGGTAGTGTGGATACACATAAATCCTAAAATGTCTGAAAATTAAGTTCACAGTTAAGGTCCTGGAAAATGTGAGGAAGTAAAAAAACTACAACCAGAAGACCCTCCACAAAGGCAATGGAGCCAGATGAGAAAGAGAGGCTGTTCATCATTTACCACCATAAATCAGATAAAAGGTATGGGAAAAAGATCTAGGTGATTAAGACATTCTTGGATTTATCCTGTCTCCTACAATGTTTTTTGTTTTACTTTTTGTGAATTAAACAGCAGCTTATTCCAGGAGCACTTAAAAAATGAGATAAACTAGAACTCCTCCCTCAGAATAATATGCTAAATTAATGTCCTGCATATATTGTTGTCAATAATCTTGCTTTTTATTAATGGGAGCTAATGTGAGAGGAAAACAAGCTGGAGGGGGAAGGGGAAAACATAATGCAGATGTTTTCCCCAGGTAATTATGGCAAAAAAAAAACGTCAATTTTTTTATTACTTTGAGCTAAGTCAGAGAAAGTTACAAAGTATTTTAATAAAGCTACTTCTAAGCTAGAAATTAGTTTCACAGACAAGAGAAGAAAATTTTACATGTAAGTTTTCCTACTCAGTTCTGTTACCCAACAAATAGCTAACAAAGTCTTGGTGACAACACAAATTGAATAAAAGGGGAAAAAAAAAGTCACAGGGAAGGAAGTGTCATTTTCAGGAGAAGATGAGAAGCCCAAAGTGAGCAGCTATATGGTGCTGCTGTTTGTTTTCTGTAAAAGGGGTGGGAAAATAAGCATCGTATTAGGGAGAATTAGCTTTGACTACAAATGGTCAAAACACAATAGCAGCTGTATAAGGAAAATATACATATTTCTTTCTTGTGTAGAAGAAACCCAAATTATAGCGATCCGTGGCTGGTCTCATAATTTATTTTGCGATTTCATAAATGTGTCAGTATGGTAGGAAGAACTCTATCACTGGCTATGAGATTCCTGCTACCTAGTGTACAGGACATATATAATCCTGTTATCCAGGCAAAAACGGTGATGTCATTCTAATTTACAGAATAAAGAAAGGTAAAAGGATTTTGCAGATGTAATTTGGGTCTCTAATAACTTGATTTCAAGTTATCAAAAGGGAACATATCCTTTGTAGGTCTTAATTAGCTGAGCTCTTATAAGAAAGATTCTAGGTTTCCTTAAGTTAGACACTTGAAGCAATAAAGACTTCCATGGCTTTTTGGCCATGGAAGAGTAAACTGCCATGTCGTGAAGAAGGATCTGAGACAAAGAATGATGAGCAGTCTTTGAGCAGAGCACTTCAGTCTTGCAACGGCTAGGAACTGAATTCTGTCCACAACCACATGAGCTTGGAAAAGGACCTTGAGCATTAGGTGAGGCCATAGCTACAGTCAACATCTTGATCAGTTTCATGAGAATCTCAACACAGGCCCCGCCCAAACCATTTCCTAACTCCCAACCTTAGAAACTGCGAGATAATAAATGGTTTCTAATTTATGGTCCCAGACAACTCCTAGAACTTTCCTCCCCATATCTATTATGTAAAAAGTAAAAGGAAGGAAGGATTAAATAAGAGGGAGAATGAAAAGGAGAAGGAAAAGAAGAAGGAGAAGAAGGAGAAGGAAAAGAAAAGGCAGTGTCTCCTTTTAAGAACAATTCCTAAATATTACACACAATAACCACATTCTATTATTAGATATAACATGGTCACATGACCACATTTAGCTTCAGGGTGCCTTGTTGCTGGGTAGTTACTGAGAGCTTTATTACTGAGAAAGAACGTGAGAATGGATATTAGGAGAAAATTAGACTCTACCACAGATTTGGAGTAGTTCAATATGTAAACGAGAAGCAGGCAGCTGGATGGGTGTGCTTTACTGGAATGCTGGCAGAAGAGACAGCCATCTCTTCTAGAAGATATCTATCATCAATCTTTTCATAAAATAATAAAACAGAGCAATTAAGTCTCTTAGAAAATCTGTTTTTAACTTAAAAATACACACAAATTCTAGGTAATACAATGTTTTATGCCTACTACTATTTCTGGAACATAACTATCTTTTATTCTAAATGTACTTTTGTTATCATAATTTAAGGAATGAATCATTCTGATAAAGTTTTTTTTTATTCAATCCACATCTAAGTTTTATGATTTAAGTACATTGAACACTTGTTGTGATGGGTAATTTTATGTGTCAACTTAACTGCCATAAGTGATGCCCAAATAATTGTTAAAACATTCTTTCTAGGTGTGTCTGGAAAACAGCTTACGTACAGTTTGTGTCTGTCAGGCAAAGTTAAGCATCGTAGATGTGGTGAATCAGTGCAGAGGCTCCAAATACCGCAGATACCAAAGAACTGTTGACTGGGCTATTTTGATTTTGCTTCACAAGGCAACTCTTCAGGGATTCACCTTTAAACTCCCAGAAAGAAGGAATATAGACCAGAAGATACAGCTGTTGACAATCATCCTTGTTGGCCTTAAGGTAAAGTGGGCATTGGATGGGTGCAGTGGCTTGAACCTGTAATGCTAGCACTTAGGGAGGCCAAGGTAGGAGGATCACTTGAGCTCAGGAGTTCAAGAACAGCTGGGCAACATAATGGGACCTCCTCACTAAAACAAGCAAAAAAAAAAAAAAAAGAAATTTAAAGAAAAGTGGCAGAGGAATGGTGTTGAAGATTTGGTGATCCCATCTGATCTTATGTCATTTAACTTCTTACTCCCACCAAGGATTATATACTGCCAGATATTTCTACACAAACACTGCTGCTTGGGCTACAGCTTCAGGTGTAGAGGGTGAGTAAATAGGCAATAATTGTCTTTTGCAATGCTAGAAACCTGCCAAAGCAACCACTGGCTTCTATCATTGAGCCACATTTTAACTGCTGCTTCTGGATTTACTAAGCCTCAGGCTGCCTCCTATCCCACAGCCCACCCCTGCAACACGCAGGCCAGCTCAGAACAGTCGTGTGTATTCCCAGGGGAGTTTCTCTATCAGCGTGTGTGTTTGTGTCTGTGTATGTGTGGTTGTGATTTATTCAGATATAAGCTTCTTTTTGACTTCTGTAGTTTCTCCAAAGTAAATATAAAAATAATGGTTTAACAGCCTAACTGATTGCATGCTATTATTGAAATATTGGGGTTCAGGGTGCCCTCAGCTCCCTTGAGAGGATGTTTCTCCAGGTTCTTGGTCTCCTGCCCTCCAAAGAATGAGAGAGGGGACCACGGCACAGTGTGCACTAAATAGCAGACTCAAACGTGTTTGTAGAAAGTGATTTATTTAAAGAGAGAGAGAAACAGGAGAAGGAGAGAGAAAGAAACAGCTAACTCTCACACTGAATGAAAGAAAAGATGGAATCCAGGAGAGGAAATACAGCTTCCACACTGAGTGGAAGGGAATAGAAAGAGATGGAATTTAGGAGGGGAAGACAGGCTTCCATGAGAGTGCGTGGAAGGGAACTCCAGAGGGAAAATCCAGGAGAGAGAAAAACAGCTTCCATGAGAGTGTTCATGGAAGGGGATCCAAACATGGAGACCGAA